>CM056381.1:81895245-81925245 GCA_029718625.1 Synaphobranchus kaupii
ATGTCTTAAAACTCATAATTTTTCACATATTTTATTGCAGTTACTAAGTAAATAATGTCCTATACATCGGAATCAATAAATGGTATTTTAAATTTTTTGACCATTTTGGCCCTTTTTGGACATAAGACTATTGTCTTATGTTTTTTTAATTTTTCCCCAATGCACATTTTTCATCATAAATGTCTTAAAACTCATTATTTTTCACCTATTTTGCCCGCAGTTATTAAGTATAATATAATTTCCTATACATCGGAATCAATAAATGGTATTTTAAATTTTTGGCCTATTTTGGCCCTTTTTGGACATAAGACTATTGTCTTATGTTTTTTAATTTTCCCCAATACACATTTTTCATCATAAATGTCTAAAAACTCATTATTTTTCACCTATTTTGCCGCAGTTATTAAGTAAATATAATGTCCTATACATCGGAATCAAAAATGGCATTTTAAATTTTTTGACCATTTTGGCCCTTTTTGGACATAAGACTATAGTCTGCAGTTGTACCACCATGCAATCCGCTGCTCTTTAACAGTTGAAGCTAAGCAGGTGGGGTGCTTGATTAGTGCATACATGGGAGACCTCTGGGGGAAAACAAAATTGTTGCTGGAAATGTTGTTTGTGGGCCAGTAGGAGGCAGGTCTTCATTCAAGTCAAATGTACTCAAGTGCAATGACACAGAAAAAATAAATTTTTCATCATAAATGTCTTAAAACTCATAATTTTTCACATATTTTATCGCAGTTAGTAAGTAAATATAATGTCCTATACATCGGAATCAATAAATGGTATTTTAAATTTTTTGACCATTTTGGCCATTTTTGGACATAAGACTATAGTCTTATGTTTTTTAATTTTCCCCAAAACACATTTTTTCATCATAAATGTCTTAAAACTAATTATTTTTCACCTATTTCACCGCAGTTATTAAGTTAATATAATTTCCTATACATCGGAATCAATAAATGGTATTTTAAATTTTTTTGACCATTTTGGCCCTTCTTGGACATAAGACTATTGTCTTATGTTTTTTAATTTTCCCCAAAACACATTTTTCATCATAAATGTCTTAAAACTCATAATTTTTCACCTATTTTATCGCAGTTATTAAGTAAATATAATGTCCTATACATCGGAATCAATAAATGGTATTTTAAATTTTTTGACCATTTTGGCCCTTTTTGGACATAAGACTATAGTCTTATGTTTTTTAATTTTCCCCAAAACACATTTTTCAACAGAAATCTCTTAAAACCCATTATTTTTCACCTATTTTACCGCAGGTATTAAGTAAATATAATTTCCTATACATCGGAATCAATAAATGGTATTTTAAATTTTTTGACCATTTTGGCCCTTTTTGGGACATAAGACTATTGTCTTATGTTTTTTAATTTTCCCCAATACACATTTTTCATCATAAATGTCTTAAAACTCATTATTTTTCACCTATTTTACCGCAGGTTATTAAGTAAATATAATTTCCTATACATCGGAATGAATAAATGGTATTTTAAATTTTTTGACCATTTTGGCCCTTTTTGGACATAAGACTATTGTCTTATGTTTTTAAATTTTCCCAAAAACACATTTTTCATCATAAATTAATTAAAACTCATAATTTTTCACCTATTTTATCGCAGTTTATTAAGTAAATATAATGTCCTATACATCGGAATCAAATTATGGTATTTTAAATTGTTTGCCCATTTTGGCCATTTTTGGCCATAAGACTATTGTCTTATGTTTTTTAATTTTCCCCAATACACATTTTTCATCATAAATGTCTTAAAACTCATTATTTTTCACCAATTTTGCCGCAGTTATTAAGAAAATATAATGTCCTATACATCGGAATCAAAAAATGGCATTTTAAATTTTTTTGACCATTTTGGCCCTTTTTGGACATAAGACTATAGTCTGCAGTTGTACCACCATGCAATCTGCTGCTCTTTAACAGTTGAAGCTAAGCAGGTGGGGTGCTTGATTAGTGCATACATGGGGAGACCTCTGGGGAAAACAAAATTGCTGCTGGAAATGTTGTTTGTGGGCCAGTAGGAGGCAGTCTTCATTCAAGTCAAATGTACTCAAGTGCAATGACACAGAAAAAAGACATTTTTCATTATAAATGTCTTAAAACTAATTATTTTTCACTTATTTTACCGCAGTTGTTAAGTAAATATAATGTCCTATACATCGGAATCAAAATATGGTATTTTAAATTTTTTGACCATTTTGGCCATTTTTGGACATAAGACTATAGTCCTTATGTTTTTTAATTTTCCCCAAAACACATTTTTCATCATAAATGTCTTAAAACTCATTATTTTTCACTTATTTTACCACAGTTGTTAAGTAAATATAATGTCCTATACATCGGAATCAAAAAATGGTATTTTAAATTTTTTTGACCATTTTGGCCCTTTTTGGACATAAGACTATTGTCTTATGTTTTTTAATTTTCCCCAAAACACATTTTTCATCATAAATGTCTTAAAACTCATAATTTTTCACCTATTTTATCGCAGTTATTAAGTAAATATAATGTCCTATACATCGGAATCAATAAATGGTATTTTAAATTTTTTGACCATTTTGGCCCTTTTTGGACATAAGACTATTGTCTTATGTTTTTTAATTTTCCCCAATGCACATTTTTCATCATAAATGTCTTAAAACTCATTATTTTTCACCTATTTTGCCGCAGTTATTAAGTAAATATAATGTCCTATACATCGGAATCAAAAAATGGCATTTAAATTTTTTTGACCATTTTGGCCCTTTTTGGACATAAGACTATAGTCTGCAGTTGTACCACCATGCAATCCGCTGCTCTTTAACAGTTGAAGCTAAGCAGGTGGGTGCTTGATTAGTGCATACATGGGAGACCTCTGGGGAAAACAAAATTGCTGCTGGAAATGTTGTTTGTGGGCCAGTAGGAGGCAGTCTTCATTCAAGTCAAATGTACTCAAGTGCAATGACACAGAAAAAAGACATTTTTCATCATAAATGTCTTAAAACTCATTATTTTTCACCTATTTTGCCGCAGTTATTAAGTAAATATAATGTCCTATACATCGGAATCAAAAAATGGCATTTTAAATTTTTTGACCATTTTGGCCCTTTTTGGACATAAGACTATAGTCTGCAATTGTACCACCATGCAATCTGCTGCTCTTTTAACAGTTGAACCTAAGCAGGTGGGTGCTTGATTAGTGCATACACGGGAGACCTCTGGGGAAAACAAAATTGCTGCTGGAAATGTTGTTTGTGGGCCAGTAGGAGGCAGTCTTCATTCAAGTCAAATGTACTCAAGTGCAATGACACAGAAAAAAGACATTTTTCCTTAGAAATGTCTTAAAACTCATTATTTTTCACCCATTTTACCGCAGTTATTAAGTAAATATAATTTCCTATACATCGGAATCAAAAAATGGTATTTAAAATTTTTTGACCATTTTGTCCCTTTTTGGACATAAGACTATAGTCTTATGTTTTTTAATTTTCCCCAAAACACATTTTTTATCATAAATGTCTTAAAACTCATAATTTTTCACCTATTTTATCGCAGTTATTAAGTAAATATAATGTCCTATACATCGGAATCAAAAAATGGTATTTTAAATTTTTTGACCATTTTGTCCCTTTTTGGACATAAGACTATAGTCTTATGTTTTTTAATTTTTCCCAAAACACATTTTTCATCATAAATGTCTTAAAACTCATAATTTTTCACCTATTTTATCGCAGTTATTAAGTAAATATAATGTCCTATACATCGGAATCAAATTATGGTATTTTAAATTGTTTGCCCATTTTGGCCCTTTTTGACATAAGACTATTGTCTTATGTTTTTTAATTTTCCCCAATACTAATTTTTCATCATAAAATGTCTTAAAACTCATTATTTTTCACCTATTTGGCCGCAGTTATTAAGTAAATATAATGTCCTATACATCGGAATCAAAAAATGGCATTTTAAATTTTTTGACCATTTTGGCCCTTTTTGGACATAAGACTATAGTCTGCAGTTGTACCACCATGCAATCCGCTGCTCTTGAACAGTTGAAGCTAAGCAGGTGGGTGCTTGATTAGTGCATACATGGGAGACCTCTGGGGAACACAAAATTGCTGCTGGAAATGTTTGTTTGTGGGCCAGTAGAAGGCAGTCTTCATTCAAGTCAAATGTACTCAAGTGCAATGACACAGAAAAAATAAATTTTTCATCATAAATGTCTTAAAACTCATAATTTTTCACATATTTTATTGCAGTTACTAAGTAAATATAATGTCCTATACATCGGAATCAATAAATGGTATTTTAAATTTTTTGACCATTTTGGCCATTTTTGGACATAAGACTATAGTCCTTATGTTTTTTAATTTTCCCCAAAACACATTTTTCATCATAAATGTCTTAAAACTCATTATTTTTCACCTATTTCACCGCAGTTATTAAGTAAATATAAATTTCCTATACATCGGAATCAATAAATGGTATTTTAAATTTTTTGACCATTTTGGCCCTTTTTGGACATAAGACTATTGTCTTATGTTTTTTAATTTTCCCCAAAACACATTTTTCATCATAAATGTCTTAAAACTCATAATTTTTCACATATTTTATTGCAGTTATTAAGTAAATATAATGTCCTATACATCGGAATCAATAAATGGTATTTTAAATTTTTTGACCATTTTGGCCCTTTTTGGACATAAGACTATAGTCTTATGTTTTTTAATTTTCCCCAAAACACATTTTTCAACAGAACTGTCTTAAAACCCATTATTTTTCACCTATTTTACCGCAGGTATTAAGTAAATATAATTTCCTATACATCGGAATCAATAAATGGTATTTTAAATTTTTTGCCCATTTTGGCCCTTTTTGGACATAAGACTATTGTCTTATGTTTTTTAATTTTCCCCAATACTAATTTTTCATCATAAATGTCTTAAAACTCATTATTTTTCACCTATTTGGCCGCAGTTATTAAGTAAATATAATGTCCTATACATCGGAATCAAAAAATGGCATTTTAAATTTTTTGACCATTTTGGCCCTTTTTGGACATAAGACTATAGTCTGCAGTTGTACCACCATGCAATCCGCTGCTCTTTAACAGTTGAAGCTAAGCAGGTGGGTGCTTGATTAGTGCATACATGGGAGACCTCTGGGGAACACAAAATTGCTGCTGGAAATGTTGTTTGTGGGCCAGTAGAAGGCAGTCTTCATTCAAGTCAAATGTACTCAAGTGCAATGACACAGAAAAAAATACATTTTTCATCATAAATGTCTTAAAACTCATAATTTTTCACATATTTTATTGCAGTTACTAAGTAAATATAATGTCCTATACATCGGAATCAATAAATGGTATTTTAAATTTTTTGACCATTTTGGCCCTTTTTGGACATAAGACTATTGTCTTATGTTTTTTAATTTTCCCCAATGCACATTTTTCATCATAAATGTCTTAAAACTCATTATTTTTTCACCTATTTTGCCGCAGTTATTAAGTAAATATAATTTCCTATACATCGGAATCAATAAATGGTATTTTAAATTTTTGGGCCTATTTTGGCCCTTTTTGGACATAAGACTATTGTCTTATGTTTTTTAATTTTCCCCAATACACATTTTTCATCATAAATGTCTTAAAACTCATTATTTTTCACCTATTTTGCCGCAGTTATTAAGTAAATATAATGTCCTATACATCGGAATCAAAAAATGGCATTTTAAATTTTTTGACCATTTTGGCCCTTTTTGGACATAAGACTATAGTCTGCAGTTGTACCACCATGCAATCCGCTGCTCTTTAACAGTTGAAGCTAAGCAGGTGGGTGCTTGATTAGTGCATACATGGGAGACCTCTGGGGAAAAACAAAATTGTTGCTGGAAATGTTGTTTGTGGGCCAGTAGGAGGCAGTCTTCATTCAAGTCAAATGTACTCAAGTGCAATGACACAGAAAAAATAAATTTTTCATCATAAATGTCTTAAAACTCATAATTTTTCACATATTTTATCGCAGTTAGTAAGTAAATATAATGTCCTATACATCGGAATCAATAAATGGTATTTTAAATTTTTTGACCATTTTGGCCATTTTTGGACATAAGACTATAGTCTTATGTTTTTTAATTTTCCCCAAAACACATTTTTCATCATAAATGTCTTAAAACTAATTATTTTTCACCTATTTCACCGCAGTTATTAAGTTAATATAATTTCCTATACATCGGAATCAATAAATGGTATTTTAAATTTTTTGACCATTTTGGCCCTTCTTGGACATAAGACTATTGTCTTATGTTTTTTAATTTTCCCCAAAACACATTTTTCATCATAAATGTCTTAAAACTCATAATTTTTCACCTATTTTATCGCAGTTATTAAGTAAATATAATGTCCTATACATCGGAATCAATAAATGGTATTTTAAATTTTTTGACCATTTTGGCCCTTTTTTGGACATAAGACTATAGTCTTATGTTTTTTAATTTTCCCCAAAACACATTTTTCAACAGAAATCTCTTAAAACCCCATTATTTTTCACCTATTTTACCGCAGGTATTAAGTAAATATAATTTCCTATACATCGGAATCAATAAATGGTATTTTAAATTTTTTGACCATTTTGGCCCTTTTTGGACATAAGACTATTGTCTTATGTTTTTTAATTTTCCCCAATACACATTTTTCATCATAAATGTCTTAAAACTCATTATTTTTCACCTATTTTACCGCAGGTATTAAGTAAATATAATTTCCTATACATCGGAATGAATAAATGGTATTTTAAATTTTTTGACCATTTTGGCCCTTTTTGGACATAAGACTATTGTCTTATGTTTTTAAATTTTCCCAAAAACACATTTTTCATCATAAATTAATTAAAACTCATAATTTTTCACCTATTTTATCGCAGTTATTAAGTAAATATAATGTCCTATACATCGGAATCAAATTATGGTATTTTAAATTGTTTGCCCATTTTGGCCATTTTTGGCCATAAGACTATTGTCTTATGTTTTTTTAATTTTCCCCAATACACATTTTTCATCATAAATGTCTTAAAACTCATTATTTTTCACCAATTTTGCCGCAGTTATTAAGAAAATATAATGTCCTATACATCGGAATCAAAAAATGGCATTTTAAATTTTTTGACCATTTTGGCCCTTTTTGGACATAAGACTATAGTCTGCAGTTGTACCACCATGCAATCTGCTGCTCTTTAACAGTTGAAGCTAAGCAGGTGGGTGCTTGATTAGTGCATACATGGGAGACCTCTGGGGGAAAACAAAATTGCTGCTGGAAATGTTGTTTGTGGGCCAGTAGGAGGCAGTCTTCATTCAAGTCAAATGTACTCAAGTGCAAATGACACAGAAAAAAGACATTTTTCATTATAAATGTCTTAAAACTAATTATTTTTCACTTATTTTACCGCAGTTGTTAAGTAAATATAATGTCCTATACATCGGAATCAAAATATGGTATTTTAAATTTTTTGACCATTTTGGCCATTTTTGGACATAAGACTATAGTCTTATGTTTTTTAATTTTCCCCAAAACACATTTTTCATCATAAATGTCTTAAAACTCATTATTTTTCACTTATTTTACCACAGTTGTTAAGTAAATATAATGTCCTATACATCGGAATCAAAAAATGGTATTTTAAATTTTTTGACCATTTTGGCCCCTTTTTGGACATAAGACTATTGTCTTATGTTTTTTAATTTTCCCCAAAACACATTTTTCATCATAAATGTCTTAAAACTCATAATTTTTCACCTATTTTATCGCAGTTATTAAGTAAATATAATGTCCTATACATCGGAATCAATAAATGGTATTTTAAATTTTTTGACCATTTTGGCCCTTTTTGGACATAAGACTATTGTCTTATGTTTTTTAATTTTCCCCAATGCACATTTTTCATCATAAATGTCTTAAAACTCATTATTTTTCACCTATTTTGCCGCAGTTATTAAGTAAATATAATGTCCTATACATCGGAATCAAAAAATGGCATTTAAATTTTTTTGACCATTTTGGCCCTTTTTTGGACATAAGACTATAGTCTGCAGTTGTACCACCATGCAATCCGCTGCTCTTTAACAGTTGAAGCTAAGCAGGTGGGTGCTTGATTAGTGCATACATGGGAGACCTCTGGGGAAAACAAAATTGCTGCTGGAAATGTTGTTTGTGGGCAGTAGGAGGCAGTCTTCATTCAAGTCAAATGTACTCAAGTGCAATGACACAGAAAAAAGACATTTTTCATCATAAATGTCTTAAAACTCATTATTTTTCACCTATTTTGCCGCAGTTATTAAGTAAATATAATGTCCTATACATCGGAATCAAAAAATGGCATTTTAAATTTTTTGACCATTTTGGCCCTTTTTGGACATAAGACTATAGTCTGCAATTGTACCACCATGCAATCTGCTGCTCTTTAACAGTTGAACCTAAGCAGGTGGGTGCTTGATTAGTGCATACACGGGAGACCTCTGGGGGAAAACAAAATTGCTGCTGGAAATGTTGTTTGTGGGCCAGTAGGAGGCAGTCTTCATTCAAGTCAAATGTACTCAAGTGCAATGACACAGAAAAAAGACATTTTTCCTTAGAAATGTCTTAAAACTCATTATTTTTCACCCATTTTACCGCAGTTATTAAGTAAATATAATTTCCTATACATCGGAATCAAAAAATGGTATTTAAAATTTTTTGACCATTTTGTCCCTTTTTGGACATAAGACTATAGTCTTATGTTTTTTAATTTTCCCCAAAACACATTTTTTATCATAAATGTCTTAAAACTCATAATTTTTCACCTATTTTATCGCAGTTATTAAGTAAATATAATGTCCTATACATCGGAATCAAAAAATGGTATTTTAAATTTTTTGACCATTTTGTCCCTTTTTGGACATAAGACTATAGTCTTATGTTTTTTAATTTTTCCCAAAACACATTTTTCATCATAAATGTCTTAAAACTCATAATTTTTCACCTATTTTATCGCAGTTATTAAGTAAATATAATGTCCTATACATCGGAATCAAATTATGGTATTTTAAATTGTTTGCCCATTTTGGCCCTTTTTGGACATAAGACTATTGTCTTATGTTTTTTAATTTTCCCCAATACTAATTTTTCATCATAAATGTCTTAAAACTCATTATTTTTCACCTATTTGGGCCGCAGTTATTAAGTAAATATAATGTCCTATACATCGGAATCAAAAAATGGCATTTTAAATTTTTTGACCATTTTGGCCCTTTTTGGACATAAGACTATAGTCTGCAGTTGTACCACCATGCAATCCGCTGCTCTTTAACAGTTGAAGCTAAGCAGGTGGGTGCTTGATTAGTGCATACATGGGAGACCTCTGGGGAACACAAAATTGCTGCTGGAAATGTTGTTTGTGGGCCAGTAGAAGGCAGTCTTCATTCAAGTCAAATGTACTCAAGTGCAATGACACAGAAAAAATAAATTTTTCATCATAAATGTCTTAAAACTCATAATTTTTCACATATTTTATTGCAGTTACTAAGTAAATATAATGTCCTATACATCGGAATCAATAAATGGTATTTTAAATTTTTTGACCATTTTGGCCATTTTTGGACATAAGACTATAGTCTTATGTTTTTTAATTTTCCCCAAAACACATTTTTCATCATAAATGTCTTAAAACTCATTATTTTTCACCTATTTCACCGCAGTTATTAAGTAAATATAATTTCCTATACATCGGAATCAATAAATGGTATTTTAAATTTTTTGACCATTTTGGCCCTTTTTGGACATAAGACTATTGTCTTATGTTTTTTAATTTTCCCCAAAACACATTTTTCATCATAAATGTCTTAAAACTCATAATTTTTCACATATTTTATTGCAGTTATTAAGTAAATATAATGTCCTATACATCGGAATCAATAAATGGTATTTTAAATTTTTTGACCATTTTGGCCCTTTTTGGACATAAGACTATAGTCTTATGTTTTTTAATTTTCCCCAAAACACATTTTTCAACAGAACTGTCTTAAAACCCATTATTTTTCACCTATTTTACCGCAGGTATTAAGTAAATATAATTTCCTATACATCGGAATCAATAAATGGTATTTTAAATTTTTTGCCCATTTTGGCCCTTTTTGGGACATAAGACTATTGTCTTATGTTTTTTAATTTTCCCCAATACTAATTTTTCATCATAAATGTCTTAAAACTCATTATTTTTCACCTATTTGGCCGCAGTTATTAAGTAAATATAATGTCCTATACATCGGAATCAAAAAATGGCATTTTAAATTTTTTGACCATTTTGGCCCTTTTTGGACATAAGGACTATAGTCTGCAGTTGTACCACCATGCAATCCGCTGCTCTTTAAACAGTTGAAGCTAAGCAGGTGGGTGCTTGATTAGTGCATACATGGGAGACCTCTGGGGAACACAAAATTGCTGCTGGAAATGTTGTTTGTGGGCCAGTAGAAGGCAGTCTTCATTCAAGTCAAATGTACTCAAGTGCAATGACACAGAAAAAATACATTTTTCATCATAAATGTCTTAAAACTCATAATTTTTCACATATTTTATTGCAGTTACTAAGTAAATATAATGTCCTATACATCGGAATCAATAAATGGTATTTTAAATTTTTTGACCATTTTGGCCATTTTTGGACATAAGACTAGTCTTATGTTTTTTAATTTTTCCCAAAACACATTTTTCATCATAAATGTCTTAAAACTCATTATTTTTCACCTATTTCACCGCAGTTATTAAGTAAATATAATTTCCTATACATCGGAATCAATAAATGGTATTTTAAATTTTTTGACCATTTTGGCCCTTTTTGGACATAAGACTATTGTCTTATGTTTTTTAATTTTCCCCAAAACACATTTTTCATCATAAATGTCTTAAAACTCATAATTTTTCACCTATTTTATCGCAGTTATTAAGTAAATATAATGTCCTATACATCGGAATCAATAAATGGTATTTTAAATTTTTTGACCATTTTGGCCCTTTTTGGACATAAGACTATTGTCTTATGTTTTTTAATTTTCCCCAATACACATTTTTCATCATAAATGTCTTAAAACTCATTATTTTTCACCTATTTGGCCGCAGTTATTAAGTAAAATATAATGTCCTATACATCGGAATCAAAAAATGGCATTTTAAATTTTTTGACCATTTTGGCCCTTTTTGGACATAAGACTATAGTCTGCAGTTGTACCACCATGCAATCCGCTGCTCTTTAACAGTTGAAGCTAAGCAGGTGGGTGCTTGATTAGTGCATACATGGGAGAACTCTGGGGAAAACAAAATTGCTGCTGGAAATGTTGTTTGTGGGCCAGTAGGAGGCAGTCTTCATTCAAGTCAAATGTACTCAAATGCAATGACACAGAAAAAAAGACATTTTTCATTAGAAATGTCTTAAAACTAATAATTTTTCATTTATTTTACCGCAGTTGTTAAGTAAATATAATGTCCTATACATTGGAATCAAATTATGGTATTTTAAATTGTTTGCCCATTTTGGCCATTTTTGGACATAAGACTATAGTCTTATGTTTTTTAATTTTCCCCAAAAGACATTTTTCATCATAAATGTCTTAAAACTCATTATTTTTCACCTATTTTACTGCAGTTATTAAGTAAATATAATGTCCTATACATCGGAATGAAAAAATGGCATTTTAAATTTTTTGACAATTTTGGCCTTTTTGGACATAAGACTATAGTCTGCAGTTGTACCACCATGCAATCTGCTGCTCTTTAACAGTTGAAGCTAAGCAGGTGGGTGCTTGATTAGTGCATACATGGGAGACCTCTGTGGGAACACAAAATTGCTGCTGGAAATGTTGTTTGTGGGCCAGTAGGAGGCAGTCTTCATTCAAGTCAAATGTACTCAAATGCAATGACACAGAAAAAAGACATTTTTCATTAGAAATGTCTTAAAACTAATAATTTTTCATTTATTTTACCGCAGTTTGTTAAGTAAATATAATGTCCTATACATCGGAATCAAAATATGGTATTTTAAATTTTTTGACCATTTTTGGACATAAGACTATAGTCTTATGTTTTTTAATTTTCCCCAAAACACATTTTTCAACAGAAATGTCTTAAAACTCATTATTTTTCACCTATTTTACCGCAGGTATTCAGTAAATATAATTTCCTATACATCGGAATGAATAAATGGTATTTTAAATTTTTTTGACCATTTTGGCCCTTTTTGGACATAAGACTATTGTCTTATGTTTTTTAATTTTCCCAAAAACACATTTTTCATCATAAATTAATTAAAACTCATTATTTTTCACTTATTTTACCACAGTTGTTAAGTAAATAGAATGTCCTATACATCGGAATCAAAAAATGGTATTTTACATTTTTTGACCATTTTGGCCCTTTTTGGACATAAGACTATTGTCTTATGTTTTTTTAATTTTCCCCAAAACACATTTTTCATCATAAATGTCTTAAACTCATAATTTTTCACATATTTTATTGCAGTTACTAAGTAAATATAATGTCCTATACATCGGAATCAATAAATGGTATTTTTAAATTTTTTGACCATTTTGGCCATTTTTTGGACAAAAGACTATAGTCTTATGTTTTTTAATTTTCCCCAAAACACATTTTTCAACAGAAATGTCTTAAAACTCATTATTTTTCACCTATTTTACCGCAAGTATTAAGTAAATATAATTTCCTATACATTGGAATCAATAAATGGTATTTAAAAATTTTTGACCATTTTGGCCCTTTTTGGACATAAGACTATTGTCTTATGTTTTTTTATTTTCCCCAAAACACATTTTTCATCATAAATGTCTTAAAACCCATAATTTCTCACCTATTTTATCGCAGTTATTAAGTAAATATAATGTCCTATATATCGGAATCAAAAAATGGCATTTTAAATTTTTTGACCATTTTGGCCCTTTTTGGACATAAGACTATAGTCTGCAGTTGTACCACCATGCAATCTGCTGCTCTTTAACAGTTGAAGCTAAACAGGGTGGGTGCTTGATTAGTGCATACATGGGAGACCTCTGGGGGAAACAAAATTGCTGCTGGAAATGTTGTTTGTGGGCCAGTAGGAGGCAAGTCTTCATTCAAGTCAAATGTACTCAAGTGCAATGACACAGAAAAAAGACATTTTTCATTAGAAATGTCTTAAAACTAATTATTTTTCACTTATTTTACCGCAGTTGTTAAGTAAATATAATGTCCTATACATCGGAATCAAAATATGGTATTTTAAATTTTTTTGACCATTTTGGCCATTTTTGGACATAAGACTATAGTCTTATGTTTTTTAATTTTCCCCAAAACACATTTTTTCATCATAAATGTCTTAAAACTCATTATTTTTCACCTATTTCACCGCAGTTATTAAGTAAATATAATTTCCCTATACATCGGAATCAATAAATGGTATTTTAAATTATTTTGACCATTTTGGCCCTTTTTGGACATAAGACTATAGTCTTATGTTTTTAAATTTTCCCCCAAAAACACATTTTTCAACAGAAATGTCTTAAAACTCATTATTTTTCACCTATTTTATCGCAAGTATTAAGTAAATATAATTTCCTATACATTGGAATCAATAAAATGGTATTTAAAAATTTTTGACCATTTTGGCCCTTTTTGGACATAAGACTATAGTCTTATGTTTTTTAATTTTCCCCAAAACACTTTTTTCATCATAAATGTCTTAAAACCCATAATTTTTTCACCTATTTTATCGCAGTTATTAAGTAAATATAATTTCCTATACATCGGAATCAAAAAATGGCAATTTTAAATTTTTTGACCATTTTGGCCCTTTTTGGACATAAGACTATAGTCTGCAGTTGTACCACCATGCAATCTGCTGCTCTTTAACAGTTGAAGCTAAGCAGGTGGGGTGCTTGATTAGTGCATACATGGGAGACCTCTGGGGAAAACAAAATTGCTGCTGGAAATGTTGTTTGTGGGCCAGTAGGAGGCAGTCTTCATTCAAGTCAAATGTACTCAAGTGCAATGACACAGAAAAAAGACATTTTTCATTAGAAATGTCTTAAAACTAATTCTTTTTCACTTATTTTACCGCAGTTGTTAAGTAAATATAATGTCCTATACATCGGAATCAAAATATGGTATTTTAAATTTTTTGACCATTTTGGCCATTTTTTGGACATAAGACTATAGTCTTATGTTTTTTAATTTTCCCCAAAACACATTTTTCATCATAAATGTCTTAAAACTCATTATTTTTCACTTATTTTACCACAGTTGTTAAGTAAATATAATGTCCTATACATCGGAATCAAAAAATGGTATTTTAAATTTTTTTGACCATTTTGGCCCTTTTTGGACATAAGACTTATCTTTTTTAATTTTCCCCAAAACACATTTTTCAACAGAACTGTCTTAAAACCCATTATTTTTCACCTATTTTACCGCAGGTATTGAGTAAATATAATTTCCTATACATCGGAATCAATAAATGGTATTTTACATTTTTTGACCCATTTTGGCCCTTTTTGGACATAAGACTATTGTCATTATGTTTTTTAATTTTCCCCAATACACATTTTTCATCATAAATGTCTTAAAACTCATTATTTTTCACCTATTTTGCCGCAGTTATTAAGTAAATATAATGTCCTATACATCGGAATCAAAAAATGGCATTTTAAATTTTTTGACCATTTTGGCCCTTTTTGGACATAAGACTATAGTCTGCAGTTGTACCACCATGCAATCCGCTGCTCTTTAACAGTTGAAGCTAAGCAGGTGGGTGCTTGATTAGTGCATACATGGGAGACCTCTGGGGGAAAACAAAATTGCTGCTGGAAATGTTGTTTTGTGGGCCAGTAGGAGGCAGTCCTTCATTCAAGTCAAATGTACTTCAAGTGCAATGACACAGAAAAAAAAACATTTTTCAACAGAAATGTCTTAAAACTCATAATTTTTCACCTATTTCACCGCAGTTATTAAGTAAATATAATTTCCTATACATCGGAATCAATAAATGGTATTTTAATTTTTTTGACCATTTTGGCCATTTTTGGACAAAAGACTATAGTCTTATGTTTTTTAATTTTCCCCCAAAACACATTTTTCATCATAAATGTCTTAAAACTCATTATTTTTCACCTATTTCACCGCAGTTATTAAGTAAATATAATTTCCTATACATCGGAATCAATAAATGGTATTTTAAATTTTTTGACCATTTTGGCCCTTTTTGGACATAAGACTATTGTCTTATGTTTTTAAATTTCCCCAAAAATAACATTTTTCATCATAAATGAATTAAAACTCATAATTTTTCACCTATTTTATCGCAGTTATTAAGTAAATATAATGTCCTATACATCGGAAATCAAAAAATGGCATTTTAAATTTTTGACCATTTTGGCCCTTTTTGGACATAAGACTATTGTCTTATGTTTTTTAATTTTCCCCAATACACATTTTTCATCATAAATGTCTTAAAACTCGTAATTTTTCACTTATTTTACCGCAGTTGTTAAGTAAATATAATGTCCTATACATCGGAATCAAATTATGGTATTTTAAATTGTTTGCCAATTTTGGCCATTTTTGGTCATAAGACTATAGTCTTATGGTTTTTTAATTTTCCCCAATACACATTTTTCATCATAAATGTCTTAAAACTCATTATTTTTCACACAATTTTGCCGCAGTTAATAAGTAAATATAATGTCATATACATCAGAATCAAAAAATGGCATTTAAAATTTTTTGACTATTTTGGCCCTTTTTGGATTTTTTAATTTTTCCCCAAAACACATTTTTCAACAGAAATGTCTTAAAACTCATTATTTTTCACCCATTTTACCGCAGGTATTAAGTAAATATAATTTCCTATACATCGGAATCAATAAATGGTATTTTAAATTGTTTGCCCATTTTGGCCCTTTTTGGACATAAGACTATAGTCTGCAGTTGTACCACCATGCAATCTGCTGCTCTTTAACAGTTGAATCTAAGCAGGTGGGTGCTTGATTAGTGCATACATGGGAGACCTCTGGGGAAAACAAAACTTCTGCTGGAAATGTTGTTTGTGGGCCAGTAGGAGGCAGTCTTCATTCAAGTCAAATGTACTCAAGTGCAATGACAGAAAAAAGACATTTTTCATTAGAAATGTCTTAAAACTAATTATTTTTCTCTTATTTTACCGCAGTTGTTAAGTAAATATAATGTCCTATACATCGGAATCAAAATATGGTATTTTAAATTTTTTGGCCATTTTTGGTCTTAAGACTATAGTCTTATGTTTTTTAATTTTCCCCAAAATACATTTTTCATCATAAATGTCTTAAAACTCATTATTTTTCACCTATTTTACCGCAGTTATTAAGTAAATATAATTTCCTATACATCGGAATCAATAAATGGTATTTTAAATTTTTTGATCATTTTGGACCTTTTTGGACATGAGACTATTGTCTTATGTTTTTTAATTTTCCCCAAAAGACATTTTTCATCAGAAATGTCTTAAAACTCATTATTTTTCACTTATTTTACCACAGTTGTTAAGTAAATATAATGTCCTATACATCGGAATCAAAAAATGGCATTTTAAATTTTTTGACCATTTTGGCCCTTTTTGGACATAAGACTATAGTCTGCAGTTGTACCACCATGCAATCTGCTGCTCTTTAACAGTTGAAGCTAAGCAGTTGGGTGCTTGATTAGTGCATACATGGGAGACCTCTGGGGAAAACAAAATTGCTGCTGGAAATGTTGTTTGTGGGCCAGTAGGAGGCAGTCTTCATTCAAGTCAAATGTACTCAAGTGCAATGACACAGAAAAAAGACATTTTTCATTAGAAATGTCTTAAAACTAATTATTTTCACTTATTTTACCGCAGTTGTTAAGTAAATATAATGTCCTATACATCGGAATCAAAATATGGTATTTTAAATTTTTTGACCATTTTGGCCCTTTTTGGACATAAGACTATAGTCTTATGATTTTAAATTTTCCCCAAAACACATTTTTCATCATAAATGTCTTAAAACTCATTATTTTTCACCTATTTTACCGCAGTTATTAAGTAAATATAATTTCCTATACATCGGAATCAATAAATGGTATTTTAAATTTTTTGACCATTTTGGCCCTTTTTGGACATGAGACTATTGTCTTATGTTTTTTTATTTTCCCCAAAAGACATGTTTCATCAGAAATGTCTTAAAACTCATTATTTTTCACTTATTTTACCACAGTTCTTAAGTAAATATAATGTCCTATACATCGGAATCAAATTATGGTATTTTAAATTGTTTGCCCATTTTGGCCCTTTTTGGACATAAGACTATAGTCTGCAGTTGTACCACCATGCAATCCGCTGCTCTTTAACAGTTGAAGCTAAGCAGGTGGGTGCTTGATTAGTGCATACATGGGAGACCTCTGGGGAAAACAAAATTGCTGCTGGAAATGTTGTTTGTGGGCCAGTAGGAGGCAGTCTTCATTCAAGTCAAATGTACTCAAGTGCAATGACACAGAAAAAAGACATTTTTCATTAGAAATGTCTTAAAACTAATTATTTTTCACTTATTTTACCGCAGTTGTTAAGTAAATATAATGTCCTATACATCGGAATCAAAATATGGTATTTTAAATTTTTTGACCATTTTGGCCCTTTTTGGACATAAGACTATAGTCTTATGATTTTTAATTTTCCCCAAAACACATTTTTCATCATAAATGTCTTAAAACTCATTATTTTTCACCTATTTTACCGCAGTTATTAAGTAAATATAATTTCCTATACATCGGAATCAATAAATGGTATTTTAAATTTTTTGACCATTTTGGCCCTTTTTGGACATGAGACTATTGTCTTATGTTTTTTTTATTTTCCCCAAAAGACATGTTTCATCAGAAATGTCTTAAAACTCATTATTTTTCACTTATTTTACCACAGTTGTTAAGTAAATATAATGTCCTATACATCGGAATCAAAAAATGGTATTTTAAATGTTTTGACCATTTTGGCCCTTTTTGGACATAAGACTATTGTCTTATGTTTTTTAATTTTCCACAAAACACATTTTTCATAATAAATGTCTTAAAACTCATTATTTTTCACCTATTTTACCGCAGTTATTAAGTAAATATAATGTCCTATACATCGGAATCAAAAAATGGCATTTTAAATTTTTTGACCATTTTGGCCCTTTTTGGACATAAGATTATAGTCTGCAGTTGTACCACCATGCAATCTGCTGTTGTTTGTGGGCCAGTAGGAGGCAGTCTTCATTCAAGTCAAAGAAACTCAAATGCAATGACACAGAAAAAACACTTATTTTACAGCAGTTATTAATGCAGATTCCAGTTCTCACAAAATTCTTCTGTGCCAATGGTTTAACGTTTTAATTAACTGTCAATGTTCAACTCAACTCAACTCTTAAAACAAACATTTAAACCATTAACTCCATCTATCTCAGCCACAATATAACAACAAAAGGCCTTTTTATTTTTGGAAAAATTACTTTCCTCATGGAAACACTGAAATAACCACACTATTTGCACTCACAAACTCGTGTGAACATAATAGGATGCATTTCGCAAATTAGATTTTAATTATTTCAAAAGCCTAAATTAACAAACTGAAATCTGTAAAATCAATTAAAAGATTTTTTTACAGTAAAATGTCACCGAAGCCTAAATTAACTATACCATTCAGATGAATCCAGCCTATCTCATGGAGCTGGCTGTACCTTTCCCCCGTACACCCAAGCAGGAAGCTTCCTCTATGGCAGGTCCATTCCTTTGCATGATCACAGAGTTGCATGATCACACCTGACCATCCATGTAGATGGGCGGTGCAATGAATAGAATACAATAACTTTTTATTTTCCTGTGAGGGAACTTCAGTTGTAGTTGTCAACAATAAAAAAAGACAGACAGTGGGGCAGAGCCACAAAACACACAAGCACACATGTTAAATAAAGACATTCAATTGAATCATGTATTTCGCACTAAAGTGAAGATATGAGTGGGGTGGAATACAGCCAAGCATTATGATGAAACATTGAGCATCAAAAGCAATAACGCAGTAACAATAACAGTTCCTCATCTACATTTTGACCCCAACCACCCAACCCGTTCAGCCCCCCCTGTCCTGCAGCAGGAGAGCGGTGATTGCAGCGGCGTTTAGGAAGCTGGACCGCAGTGGCGACGGCGTGGTGACCATACAGGACCTGCAGGGCGTGTATGACGCTACGCAGCACCCCAAACTCCGCAGTGGCGAGTGGAGCGAGGAGAGGGTGTTCCACAGCTTCCTCGACAGCTTCGATTCCCCGTATGACAAGGACGGAAAGGTACGTGAACAATGAACTATGATGCTAATGATAAACCATAATGCTAATGATGAACTATGATGCTAAAATGGCACATTTAAAGGTGCTATATGTGACTTTTTAACATAGAAAAATCTTTTCTTATTTTTTAATAAGACATCCACAGAGCCTGCAGAAAAATAGTAAAAGTTAAAGTTAAAAAAAAAGTAGTCAAAATGGCTGCAAGTCATCAAGGGTCTGAGGTATCAAACGAGCCTCAAACCATCACTGCTGCCAGATATGCAGTAGATATGGATGAATCACTTTAAGGGCTGTTTCTCCTGACAAATTTTCCTATTGAACTCTATGGAAAAATAAGAAACCCTTCAAGTTATCAGTCCATATCTACTGCATATATGGCAGCAGTGTGATGGTTTAAGGCTTGTTTTATACATCAGACCAATAGAAAATCATATTTCTGTCATACCTGTGGTGAAATAATTGAATAAAAACATGTTTTTAGACATTTATGATAAAAAAAAAAAATTTACTGGCAAAAGCAACAAATAAAACATGACTAGTCTTATGTCCAAGGATTGACGAAATGGTCAAAATATTTTAAATGCCATTTTTTTAATTCAGATGGATAGGAAATCATATTTACTTCATACCTGTGGTGAAATACGTGAATCTTAATGTTTTAAGACATTTCTGATCAAAAATGTGTTTTAGTGGAAACACATAAGACTATAGCTTTGTCCAAAGTGACAAAATGCCCAAAACATTTTAAATGCCATTTTCTGATTCAGATTCAAAATGTGTTCTGGTGATAAAAGCTAAATACATAAAACCTATTGATCAAAATGCAAAACAACCCTGAAAAGAGATGACATGTTTACCTTGTAAAAATGCAAAGAAACATATATATTTGTGATTTTTATTTTAATACAATAGCAGGAACATTTATTAAGTTTAAAAAAACATATTAAAGTGCTCTGTGTGATGGCAGAATGAGACTTAAGGAGGCTGAGCTAGTGCACAGTCACCGTCTCCCTGATTGGTTACAGCAGAGCAGTGTCTGCGGATTGGTTGATTCTGGTCTGTGATTGACACCAGCCGCACGCGACATGCGTGTTCCCCTTCTGCAGGTCACACTGGAGGAGTTTGTAAATTACTACAGCGGGGTCAGTGCCTCCATCGACACCGATGAGTACTTCGTCACCATGATGCGCAAGGCCTGGAGGCTGTAGGCCACAGCTCACCCAGTGGGTAAATCTCACACTCCGATAGGCTGCCTTTTATAGGCCACACCCACTCATCCAGTGGGTAAATCTCACACTCTGATAGCCTGCCTTTTATAGGCCACACCCACTCAGTTAACACAATTAATTTATTGATATTTTAGGATAAAACCAGGATTTTTGGTTTTAAGACCAGTTTATAGTCCAGCGAGAGTGTTTTGCTGCGACTGATGACGTGCCATGGATGTCGCTGGTTTATACTTCTGTCATCCTCTGGTCGCTGCGATGGTTGCTGAAGATGTCGCTGAGACATAAAATAAATTCAACTTTGACCCTGTCGCTGCCTCTGTTGTTATGGCAACGTTTGTCTCGGACAGCAGAGACTTCGCTCGAGCTGTCAGCTTACTAGCTAGCACATAGGCTAACTGTTAATGGACAGATTTCTCTGTTGGAAAACTTTGCGTGCAGCCATAGGGTAGGCTTACCTACCTGGCAAGCGTGTGAATAGCATTATAAATGAGCACAATTTAATGTTATTATAAATAGGCTAAAAATAATAATGTAATTTCACCGATTGATGCTTTGCTAGATGTTGAGAAAACATTACAATCCAAAACCAGAAGCAGCTCGCTTCCAATGCTACAAGTTACCAATAGCCTATTGGTCTGTAGGCTATTGTGAATGGTTACAAAGACACAATTTCAGCTTGACTACACATTTGTAGCATTGTAGGCGCCTGCAAATGCATTGCAAAGTTATTTGCTTTCACAGTAGGCCAACTTAGATTTTCCAGATTAAACTTTGTGCAATGACTCGAGTGACAGCCTATCTGATCCGTGGCATTCTGATAGCGAGTGAAATAGGCTACTCCACATTCTTGAACCTCATTCTCTAGAGAATTGTAGGCTGCTCCCCCAATGAGTCCCATCTTGTAGCTAGCTATTTACATCCCTAACATAGGCTATGCCCTCCGTGTTTTCCTACTAAATAAAGTTTAATCTAAGTTGCATCAATGTTGAGGTTTAATTATAAACGTTTGATTTGCTACCTCGTTCAAAACCCACATAGCCTACAAGTGTATGAAAGACGCAGTGAATGACATTTCAAACAATAGGCTATGGTGCCCTTGAAATGGACATTTATCAACTTTATTTCAGAGGCCTCCAACAAAAGAAAAGGGGTAAAGCAGAAGACATAATGAGATGTAGGCTAGCCTATTAAAGCTGCTTCTTCCTCCATTGTCCCCAGAGTGTAAACTGTCGCTGGTGTGCATTTATCCTTTTTGCGAACGACAACGACCACAGTGTATGTAGCGCAACAATAGAATGTTTATGAAAGTTCTGCAATTTCAGTCGAGCGACACACTGTCGCTGGACTATAAACTGGCCTTTACAAACCGAGTTCATACTTTAGCCAGAGAACAGAGCTTTAACCCCACTGTGACTACACCCAGCAGCCCAGTTCAAATGTCTCGTCTGCTCCAAACTCACATTCAACTGTGTGTGTGTGTGTGTGTCTGCGTGTGCATGTGCGTGTGCATTGCTGTTTGCAGAAATCTAGTCCTGTTTTCCCAACTGACTGTGAGAAGCAAGGCCTCTAAGCACGACCTGACATGGAAGAAACACTTCATTCATTCCTATAGAAAAGAGTGGATAAGCCATGTGTGTGTACTTGTGCTAGTGAGTATATTTGTCTGTACACTGTATGTCTATATCTGTGTTTATGTGGCCAATTGTATATGTTCCTTTCTGTGCTTTGACAACATAGGATGTATCTTGTCATGCCAATAAAGCATTTGTGAATGTGTGCGTGGTGTAGACTTCCCTGAGCGTGTGCGTGTGTGTAGACCACCCTGAGCGTGCTCTGTGCGTGTGTGTGTAGACCCCCCTGAGCGTGTGGTGTAGACTTCCCTGAGCGTGTGATGTAGACCCTCCAGAGCGTGTGTAGACCCCCCTGAGCGTGTGGTGTAGACCCCCCTGAGCATGCTCTGTGTGTGAGTGTAGACTCCCCTGAGCGTGCTCTGTGCGTGTGTGTGTAGACTCCCCTGAGCGTGCTCTGTGCATGTGTGTGTGTGTAGACTCCCCTGAGCGTGTGGTGTAGACTCCCCTGAGCGTGCGCTGTGCATGTGTGTGTGTGTGTGTAGACTCCCATGAGCGTGTGGTGTAGACTTCCCTGAGCGTGTGCGTGTGTGTGGTGTAGACTCCCCTGAGCGTGCGCTGTGCGTGTGTAGACCCCCCCTGAGCGTGCGCTGTGCGTGTAGACCCCCCCTGAGCGTGCGCTGTGCGTGTGTGGACCCCCCCTGAGCATGCGCTGTGCGTGGTGTAGACTCCCCTGAGCATGTGTGGTGTAGACCCCCCTGACCGTGCGCTGTGCATGTGTGGTGTAGACCCCCCTGAGCGTGCGCTGTGCGTGTGTGGTGTAGACCCCCGAGCGTGCGCTGTGCGTGTGTGGTGTAGATATAACCCCACTGTGACTACATTAGAATACGACAAATATAACCCAATGGTACCTACATTAGAATACGACAGATATAACCCCACTGTGACTACATTAGAATACGACAAATATAACCCAAGTGTACCTACATTAGAATATGACAGATATAACCCAAGTGTAGAGTGACTACATTAGAATACGACAAATATAACCCGTGTACAGTGACTACATTAGAATACGACAAATATAACCCAAGTGTACCTACATTAGAATAGGACAGATATAACCCGTGTACAGTGACTACATTAGAATAGGACAGATATAACCCCACTGTACAGTGACTATATTAGAATAGGACAGATATAACCCCACTGTAGTGTACAGTGACTACATTGGAATAGTATAAATATAACCCTACTGTACAGTGACTACATTAGAATAGGACAAACATAACCCCACTGTGACTACATTAGAATATGACAGATATAACCCCACTGGGACTACATAAGAATACGACAAATATAACCCCACTGTGATTACATTAGAATACGACAAATATAACCCAAGTGTACCCCCAGTGTACAGTGACTACATTAGAATACGACAGATATAACTCGACTGTGACTACATTAGAATAGTATAGATATAACCCCACTGTACAGTGACTACATTAGAATAGGACAGATATAAGCCCACTGCATAGTGACTACATTAGAATAGTACAAATATAACCCCACTGTACAGTGACTACATTAGAATAGGACAGATATAAGCCCACTGTATAGTGACTACATTAGAATAGTACAAATATAACCCCACTGTACAGTGACTACATTAGAATAGGACAGATATAACCCTACTGTACAGTGTCTATATTAGAATAGGACAGATGTAAGCCCACTGTACAGTGACTACATTAGAATAGGACAGATATAACTCCACTGTACAGTGACTACATTAGAATAGGACAGATATAAGCCCACTGTAACTACATTAGAATTCTGAAAATCCATGAGGGAAAATTAATAAAATAAAAGTCCACAGGCCAGTTCTGTCAAAACATCTCCTTTTTACTCAGGATTTCATCTTTTAAAGAGACGGAGAAACAGGAGGACATGTGCACTGCATTCTGCAGCAAGGGAAACTATAAACTTCACTCCAACATATGCTCATTAACAAAATGAAATATGAAATAGGAAAAAAAAAAACGTTAATATAATATTATTGATAAAAAAATAAGTTTCAACACAATCCACACTCCCAAAAAGGTACTGGAATTCAAACAGGGTTTATAGAATGTCTATTGATTACCTAGAGTTCACTTCTTTAAAAACAAACCAAAGAAAATCCTACAATTTCAGATGCAGAATACAAATCTATGTTCTTCCAATCAGAGATGTGAATGATAGCTCAGGTGTTTCTTACCTGTACACAGATTGCACAGGTGAGATACTCTGACTGTAATCCTCTCACGAATAGACCGTGCTCAGCACTGCATGGGTGTTTAACATCTTTATTTGATTTATAATATGAAGGTGCTGTTCTATGACACATTTAACCAGCAGGTGCTGGTGCTCATTAAAATAACAAAAACATTCAGCAAAACTGAACAAAAAGTGTAACAGTGTCGGGCACAGGAGTTACAGTGCTGATCAGCTGGACTAAAGACTCACTTTCTACATGAGAGAGAGAGAGAGAAAGGGAGAGGGAGAGAGAGAGGGAGAGAGAGAGGGAGGGAGAGAGGGGGGGGGAGAGGGAGGGGAGAGAGAGAGGGGGGGAGAGAGGGGGGGGGGAGGGAGGGGAAGGGTGGATTGAGAGGGAGAGAGGAGGAGAAAGGAGGTGAGGAAGATGCATCTCCTGGAAGTGTCAGTCCCCTGATGTTTGGCAGTCTAAGGGGTGGAGCTAAAAGGTCCCAAGTTTTTTAAACTGTTAAAATGTGCCACGCCTTAAAGGAGAGGGGCAGGAGGCTCCTCCTACTCACAAAGGGGAGGGGCATGAAGCTCCTCCTTCTCACAAAGGGGAGGGGCATGAGGCTCCTCCTACTCATCAATATGATGAGTTTCCAGGCGTAGCCCAGAGCTGTAGTTCTGCAGTCAAAAAGGAGGAACAAAAACAAAACAAAGGAAAGTGGGCCCCTCCCCCAGCGCAGGGCCCGACTGGGTCGTCCACACAGGTGCCTGCACGCAGAGCAGGGCTGCGTCCCGTGGCCAGCCTACAGGTGGCGCTATGTGCTTCCTGTGTGCTGGGGATCGCCGGGGCTCTGACGCACCTGGGGGACCAAAAAACAGTCAGAACGCTGTGAGAACACTTCAGCAACGCTGTGAGAACAATAGATATAGAACCAAAGGCTGTGTCTCAAACTGAAGGCAGATGCCTCTGAATGTACCTCAAAAGGCAATGAATTTGGGACACACTTCGAAGGCAGGATGATGTCACGCGAGATCAGTGTTTATGTTTGTTCATTATGCTAGGTAGCTTGGTAGCAAGTTAGCTGGCAAATTTCTGGAAAGCTCACAGAGGCTTAAAAACATCAGATACACTATTCCAGTGTATTAAATAATTAAAATGCATTTTTAGATATAGCTACACCAAATAGTGGAGTTTACTGCATATTCAGACTGTAAAAAGCTCCCCTGGTGCCGCGTCTAATCCCGCATCGTTGTTTTCGGCCGCCATTAATTTAACGGAAGTGATGTAATCGCAAAGACTTATGGGATATCATACCCGGAGGAGGATACATGCGATGCTGCCTTCTAATGCAAACTCACACGTCTCGATGTCTTTTTCCCCCCGTTTGAGACACAGCCATAGATGTGAAATATCATGTGATGTAATAGTAATTTGACATTCTGAAATGGAACAATTTGGCGGCCATCTTAGCTGGGTACAGTTCCTAGCCAGCTATAATAGGAACCTATGGCAAAAGTGCCATGTACCGTCTTTCTTTCTAACCCACTGTGATGTCATAATCAGGTCTCAGAAGCCAAATAGCTGATGATTGGCTCATAGATAAAGAACCACGGTTACTGGTGACCATTTACCTGGGTATGGTCTCAAAAATTGTGCCACTAAACTATGACGTATGACTAATCAATGGTCATATATCTATGGTGAGAACGCTCCAGCAACTCTGTGCGAACACTCCAGCAACTCTGTGCGAACACTCCAGGAAGTTCCTATATAAGATTGCAGGTGGGCAAGACCTTACTGGAGGGTGGGGCAGGGGCGGAGCCGGATGTGGGGGGCGGAGCAGGGGCGGAGCCAGTTGTGGGGGGCGGGGCAGAGGCGGAGCCAGCTGTGGGGGCCATGTCGTCCTCATCACTGTCGTCCTCATTGGACTGCGGAACGTCGGGTAGAGCGGGCGCGGCCTCCACTTCCTGTTCGGCTCGGCTGCGCAGGGCCAGGATACGGTGGTGTAGCGCAGCCGACAGCTGCCCAGTGTCCTTGGAGCTCGCCTACGTAGATATGCGCAGAGTCATGTGTAGGCTTGGGTATCGTTTGAAATTTTTCGATACCGATACGATACATTTTTCAATACTTTATATCAGGGCTGCCCAACCCTGTTCCTGGAGATCTACCGTCCTGCCGGTTTACATATCAACCCTAATTTGGCACACCTGATTCTACTATTGAGCAGCTCAACAAGCTCTCTAGCTGTTGAATGAGGTGTGGTTTGTTAGGGTTGGAGTAAAAACCTACAGGACGGTAGATCTCCAGGAAGAGGTTGGGCAGCCCTGCTTTATATGAAAACTTTATGTTTATCGGCCAACTATGTTTCTATAAATGATTATAACTAATATCTTTACTATTTGTAAACATTTTCATTCTGTAAACATTATGTCAAAATGACAGATAAGTATTATTCTGTGAAAAGTTTGTCATTGTAAAATGACAGAATAAGCACAACAGAAGAAAATAAAAGTGCAAGAAAGTGCAATTCCAAAACTGTCAGGACATTTTGGAGATTCAACTGTATTGAAAGGATGCAACCCCTTTACTATAAAGTGGGTTACAGCACGGTGCCGTTATTCTCTTATTACGTTCTTCAGCTTAGAAACTTGCTGCCACAGTAAAGGGAGTTATGGAAGGGGTGCAATCAGCTACACAACTGGCTTTCACAGAGGGACCTTAGTATGAAATGAAATAGATCGATTAATTTCACAACTAGCTGTCTACTGCAAACGTTTATTTATGATAGCTTCAAAGATACGAGGTAAGCTAATAACGTTAACGTAACTAACATCTACCTTAGCCAGCTACGCATATGTTCATTAGGCTACAAGGCAATCGTTAATATCCGAACCAAAAGTTCTGTTTGCAAGAACCGTATCTGTTATTCAATCGTTGTCAGCAGTCAGAAGACCCAGCACTGGACGATCTAATTCTTTACCATATTCAATGTGTGTTACTGGCGTTTCACTTAACTGTCATTGCATTTGATGCAACGGATTGCCCGCTGGCTGCGAAAATAGCATTCACGTCGAGAAGTAGCCTACCGTAAAGTATCGAAATTTGGTACCGTTTTTTCCAAAATGTTTAGATACTTTACGGTAGGACCGACGTATTTCGGTCGGTGCCTCATGTCACCGTTTTTCGATACCCAACCCTAGTCATGTGACTATCAACCCCGCCCCCAATGGACAGATGTAGGCTGTGTCCGAATACTATTAGGATACTGTGTCCATACTATTAGGCAGGCTTGTTGAGGAGACAGGGCGGAAAAGTCGTTAAGCAGGCAAACTTTTCTCAAAATATAGTATACTTTAAACCCCCGTATGACACACTTACTATGAGTACATCCGGTAGTACACTTTTCAAGAAGTACACAAACATTTTGGTCACATAAATATGATGTGAAGCTTCGTTTAAAAAAAATGAGGCTCAGCTTCACTGAGGTTTTCCTTCAAATACAACAAAAACAACACGTGACATGGTAGCGCAAGAGTGGGGCGCAGGGTTGCCAGAACTTTTAAGTCTTTCCAGCCAAATGGCGACTCAAAACTAGCCCAAAATATATTTTTAACCGAAACCAACGTATTTTAAATAGAAATCATCATATTTTTACTTTTTAAAATAAGTGTGTCACAATATACGATATTATCTCAATAATTATTTAAATAAGTTGAGTCTTAAAACAATATTAAAATTTACTTCTACTTATACCAATCAGAAAAAAATTTTCAACAAAACAACATGCAACTTATTGAAGTAAATTTTCCATTTTGATGCCATGTTTTTCCTTTCTTCTCTCCTGGTAAATGAGTGGAGGTGGGTACACCTGTCGAGGAGGCTTAAAAAAAGGCGGTTCCTCACAGGAAGTGCTGCTGTCCATTTTGTTTTGCTTGGCAGCCAGGCACACGCCGGGTTTTTCCCCTTTAAGCGTTTTTGTCGCGTTTCTTGGAACGTTTGATTAATTTGTCTTTGTACCGCGTTAACTATATTTTCTTCCCCATAGGTATATCTGTTGCTATTATTTAATAAAATACTTTTTTTCACCCCTATTTTTGTATACGTGTCTTTTTATGTCACGGTTGATATCAGGGGAGATTTCAGGGAGCAAAGCTCTCGTTTCTGGAAATGTTATCTCCTGCTGCGGCGATGTATGACCTCTGCCATGGGACAATGACCTCTGCCATGGGACAATGACCTCTGCCATGGGACAATGACCTCTGCCATGGGACAATGAAAACTTCCTTTATGCCTACTGAGAGTCAGAGAATAAAGAGTGCTCCCCCTGTTTCCGTATCCAGTTTAATATGTTTGTGTTTGTCCGTAGCCAGTTTAATATGTTAGTGTATGTGCGTATCCAG
This sequence comes from Synaphobranchus kaupii, assembly GCA_029718625.1. Taxonomy (NCBI): domain Eukaryota; kingdom Metazoa; phylum Chordata; class Actinopteri; order Anguilliformes; family Synaphobranchidae; genus Synaphobranchus; species Synaphobranchus kaupii. Next base: position 81,924,084 of record CM056381.1, read on the forward strand.
TTTAATATGTTTGTGTATGTCCGTATCCAGTTTAATATGTTAGTGTATGTGCGTATCCAGTTTAATATGTTTGTGTATGTCCGTATCCAGTTTAATATGTTAGTGTATGTGCGTATCCAGTTTAATATGTTAGTGTATGTGCGTATCCAGTTTAATATGTTTGTGTATGTGCGTATCCAGTTTAATATGTTTGTGTATGTCCGTATCCAGTTTAATATGTTAGTGTATGTCTGTAGCCAGTTTAATATGTTAGTGTATGTCCGTATCCAGTTTAATATGTTAGTGTATGTCTGTAGCCAGTTTAATATGTTAGTGTATGTCCGTAGCCAGTTTAATATGTTAGTGTATGTCTGTAGCCAGTTTAATATGTTAGTGTATGTCTGTAGCCAGTTTAATATGTTAGTGTATGTCCGTATCCAGTTTAATATGTTAGTGTATGTGCGTATCCAGTTTAATATGTTTGTGTATGTCTGTAGCCAGTTTAATATGTTAGTGTATGTCCGTATCCAGTTTAATATGTTAGTGTATGTCTGTAGCCAGTTTAATATGTTAGTGTATGTCCGTAGCCAGTTTAATATGTTAGTGTATGTCTGTAGCCAGTTTAATATGTTAGTGTATGTCTGTAGCCAGTTTAATATGTTAGTGTATGTCTGTAGCCAGTTTAATATGTTAGTGTATGTCTGTAGCCAGTTTAATATGTTTGGTATGTCCGTATCCAGTTTAATATGTTTGTGTATGTCCGTAGCCAATTCTTCTTCAGTTTTATATGACCAATACCAAAGTGTAACAGACGGTTATTTCGATATTTCGGTACATTTATGACGATTAAACAATCTTTAATATTTTTTATAACGATATATGGTTATATTGATTATTGTCCCCATCCCTACTACTCAAACCTGCTCCATCACAGTACCTGACAGTCTCTCTGTTTTAGGTTTAGTGATATGAGGAAGACGAAGGTGGGTACCGATATGAGGAAGACTTTGACTCCTTGGTCCTCGGTGTCCATAGCAGTGATGCGCAGACTCTTGTCACTGGCTTTATCGATCTGCATTTGCGCCCAGAGTTTAGTGTTGAGAATGAGCCGCAGGCTTCCCTGAGTACGCATTACTGCAAGGGAAACAGATCAGGTTTATACAGCTATCACACACATACATAC
>CM056381.1:81930245-82007745 GCA_029718625.1 Synaphobranchus kaupii
GGGGAGTCAGACACACAGAGACAGGTTTAGGGGAGTCAGACACACAGAGACAGGTTTAGGGGAGTCAGACACACAGAGACAGGTTTAGGGGAGTCAGACACACAGAGACAGGTTTAGGGGAGTCAGACACACAGAGACAGGTTTTGGGGAGTCAGACACACAGAGACAGGTTTAGGGGAGTCAGACACACAGAGACAGGTTTAGGGGAGTCAGACACACAGAGACAGGTTTTGGGGAGTCAGACACACAGAGACAGGTTTAGGGGAGTCAGACACACAGAGACAGGTTTAGGGGAGTCAGACATGGCGATCAGCAGCTGGGTTCTGTTACAGGCCGTTGCCGCGGTTACCTTGGCTCTGTCTTTGATGTTCTGGCCGAAAACGAAGGAGGCGTCTGAGGGGGGGTTCCTGGGCTCCGTCTCCTCTCCCTTCAGCCCACCCTGCTCCACAAGGCACATATTTCACACCTCCACTAAAACAGTTCATCACCATGGAGACAGCGGCCCACACCTGTACCAGGCTGCTCACCTTTGACATGGTCCCCTCCCCCATGCCGGTTGCCGTGGTGTCACCGTTGCCGGGGGTGACTGGCCGCTCCTCTGACGCCTTGTTCACACCGTTTGTCCCGCTGCTGGTGTCTGCTGTCGTCATAGCAACATATCACACATCAAAGCACATAAACGAAAGTAACACAAGCCCTTTAGACCAGTTACACAAGCCCTTTAGACCAGTAACACAAGCCCTTTAGACCAGTAACACAAGCCCTTTAGACCAGTTACACAAGCCCTTTAGACCAGTTACACAAGCCCTTTAGACCAGTTACACAAGCCCTTTAGACCAGGAACACAAGCCCTTTAGACCAGTTACACAAGCCCTTTAGACCAGTTACACAAGCCCTTTAGACCAGTTACACAAGCCCTTTAGACCAGGAACACAAGCCCTTTAGACCAGTTACACAAGCCCTTTAGACCAGTTACACAAGCCCTTTAGACCAGTTACACAAGCCCTTTAGACCAGTTACACAAGCCCTTTAGACCAGTTACACAAGCCCTTTAGACCAGTTACACAAGCCCTTTAGACCAGTAACACAAGCCCTTTAGACCAGTTACACAAGCCCTTTTGACCAGTAACACAAGCCCTTTAGACCAGTTACACAAGCCCTTTAGACCAGTAACACAAGCCCTTTAGACCAGTTACACAAGCCCTTTAGACCAGTTACACAAGCCCTTTAGACCAGTAACACAAGCCCTTTAGACCAGTTACACAAGCCCTTTAGACCAGTAACACAAGCCCTTTAGACCAGTAACACAAGCCCTTTAGACCAGTTACACAAGCCCTTTAGACCAGTTACACAAGCCCTTTAGACCAGTTAAAAATGCACATGAACACAAACCCTTTAGACCAGTTTAAAATGAATAAGATCAGCAGAGATGGAGGCACAGAGTCTGTATGATATAATATGAGAGAATGAGAGTAATAGTGACAGACAGAGAAACTGTGAGAGTGAGACAGAGTGTGATCGAGACAAGTAATTGAGACAGGTGAACTCACTGGACTGTGTGAGCGTCTTTGTGGGCGGGGCCTGTAGGAGGGCGGGGCGAAGCACGGTACGCTGCTGCTCCTTGGGCTTCTGACTCGGGACACCTGGAACAGAACCTGCTGATGGATCTGAAACAGCACTGCTAACAGCTAACCGCACAGCGCTGCTAACCGCTAACCATACAGCAATGCTAACAGCTAACCGCACAGCACTGCTAACAGCTAACCGCACAGCGCTGCTAACCGCTAACCATACAGCACTGCTAACAGCTAACCGCACAGCACTGCTAACAGCTAACCGCACAGCGCTGCTAACCGCTAAACTTACAGCACTGCTAACAGCCAACCACACAGCGCTGCTAACCGCTAACCATACAGCACTGCTAACAGCTAACCGCACAGCACTGCTAACCGCTAACCATACAGCACAGCTAACAGCTAACCACACAGCACTGCTAACAGCTAACCACACAGCACTGCTAACAGCTAACCGCACAGCGCTGCTAACAGCTAACAGCACAGCGCTGCTAACAGATAACCGCACAGCGCTGCTAACAGCTAACCGCACAGCGCTGCTAACAGCTAACCGCACAGCACTGCTAACCGCTAACAATACATAACTGCTAACAGCTAACCGTATAATACTGCTAACAGCTAACCGCACAGCACTGCTAACAGTTAAGCACACAACACTTAACTGATCCAAAGCATCACTGCTAACTGTCCCCCCCAGCACCAAGTCCCCAAGTCCAAAATTCAGCCTCATGTGTCCACACCCACCTGTACTGGGGGCCTGGCCGTGGATCAGTGTGGGAGGCTTCAGGCGAAAGCCCACAGTCTTCTCCTCTGTAAGACAGCACAGCACATCACTCTCCTGACCCCTGTACAGGTGTGTCCTGTTGTGTGCGTTCTGTACAGGTGTGTACAGGTGTGCTGTCTGCGCTCCAGTGGTCTCACCTGGCTCTGAATCAGAGTTTCCTGTGGGAGACTGACAGAAACCGGCAGGGAGGAACACATTGTTCTTGGAAACTGCAGGAGGAAGAGGAGATGGAGTGGTGAAGGCTGCAATGCTCAGCTCTAAATAATAATAAAAGCACAGCCCTTATACTGGCACTATGCCTGCCTGGGCACCACGTGATACACATCATTAGATTAGTAATGTAATAATTACAGACGGAGCTCCACTATTTTAGTCATGCAACGTATCAGTGCATATTTCGTAGGCTATAGAAATTATTATTTTGTGTTATGTTTTTAGCTGTTAGGCCTCGTAAACAATCCTCATCCCACCATTCAATTGCCGGACCGAGTCGAACAGCGGATGGCTTCTTGCTTGCAATTCAATAAAATTTGACAGTATGCCTTGCCTATTTCATATTCCAAGTCCAAATTCAGCAGAAATCCTAGCAGAAAGTTATAGTGATGTTTTCACAACGTCATCCAAATATACAGCTTTTCATACTGAGAAAGAACGGAAGAAATCCGTTATGAATAGCCTACAATAGACAAATGCACTGCAATATTATATTACCGACAAAAAGGCCTAAAAACTGCATCTGTAGCTTATATTAGACTGATAAACACAACACGGTGATACTCCATCATGTTAGTCTGATTACAACATTAAGATACTTACATATAGGGCAATAACTTTAACAAAAAGCCACACAAAGTAACAAGTAGCCTAGAACTTTATTCTGCCAACGATGGATAAACAGTTAACGTGCAACATTGCGTTCTTCAAGGCTTTGGATAAATAAATTGGCAATAATAGTAGTAATATAATAATAATAATAATGGCAAATTGTAGCCTACAAAATAACCTGAAATGTTTTCCATAGTTCTAATAACAATAAACAAATAAACTAAGACAATCGTCTCTCTGGCCTGGTGGGATCTGTTGAGAACGGCCTCCTTCAGTAACCTATGAGAAACAGTATGAAAGACAATAAGCACGCGCTGCTCAGTAAGGGTTGTCATGATATCAAATAACATCGGATACGGCGATATTTGAAAATATCGCAGAGATGACTGTCTGAAGCCACGGTATTTAAAAAAATATACATTTAAAAAAAATGTATTATTGCTATTCTAAGGACAAAACATGCATACATACTTTTAAATAATACGCGAGTTTACAGTCAAGCCGGAAAGTCTGCACACCCCTTTCACCTTCACCACGTTTTATTACATTACAGACTTATACAACAATAGATTGAGTTCATTTTTTGCCTCAAACATCTACACACAATAGCCAATAATGACGAAGTGAAAACAGGTTTTTAGAAAATATGCAATTTTATTTTACTGACAAAAATAGGTTATTTAGGGGTTACATATCTGTACACACCCTTAGCCTAATACTTGGTTGCTGCACCTTTGGCAGCGATTACAGCTTCAAGGCGTCTTGGGAAAGAAGCTACGAGCTTGGCACACTTGTTTCTGGACATTTTTGCCCATTCCTCTTGGCATATCCTTGCAAGCTCCGTCAGGTTGGATGGGGAGCATCGGTACACAGTCATTTTCAGCTCTTTCCACAGATGTTCAATTGGATTCAGGTCTGGGCTCTGGCTGGGCCACTCAAAGACATGCACAGATTTTCTCCGAAGCCACTCCTTTGTTCTCTTGGCTGTGTGCTTCGGGTCGTTGTCATGTTGGAAGGTAAACCTTCTGAGGTCCAGAGCGCTCTGGAGCAGGTTTTCTTCAAGGATCTCAGTGTACTTAGCTGCATTCATTTTTCCCTCTATCAGGATTAGTCGCCCCGTTCCCGCTGCTGAAAAACATCCCCGCATCATGATGCTGCCACCGCCATGCTTCACTGTAGGGATGGTATAAGCCAGGTGATGAGCGGTGCCTGGTTTCCTCCAGACGTGACGCTTGGTATTCAGGCCAAAAAGTTCCATTTTGGTTTTATCAGACCAGAGAATCTTGATTCTCATGGTTTGAGAGTCCTCTAGGTGCCTTTTGGCAAACTCCAAGCGGGCTGTGATGTGCCTTTTACTAAGGAGGGGCTTCCGTCTGGCCACTCTACCATAAAGGCCTGATTGGTGGAGTGCTGCCTGGATGGTTGATCTTCTGAAAGGTTCTCCCATCTCCACAAGGATACGCTGGAGCTCTGTCAGAGTGACCCTCGGGTTCCTGCTCACCTCCCTGGCTAAGGCCCGTCTTCCCCGATTGCTCAGTTTGGCCGGGCGGCCAGGTCTAGGAAGATTCTTGGTGGTTCCAAACTTCTTCCATTTACGAATGATGGTGGCCACTGTGCTTCTTTGGGACCTGTAAAGCTGCAGAGATTTTTCCGTACCCTTCTCCAGATCTATGCCTTGACACAATCCTGTTTCTGAGGTCTGCAGATAATTCCTTTGACCCCATGGCTTGGAGTTTGCTCTGACATGCACTGTCAACTGTGGGACTCATGTCCAATCAATTGAATTTATCACAGGTGGACTCCAATTAAGTTGTAGAAACATCTCAAGCAGTATCAGTGGAAACAAAATGCACCTCAGCTCACTTTTGGGTGTCATATCAAAGGGTGTGCACACTTGTGTACATATGATAATTTACATTTAGATTTTTAATAAATTAACACAAATGTCTAAAAACCTGTTTTCACTTTGTCATTATGGGCTATTTTGTGTAGAATTTCGAGACAAAAAATGAACTCAATCTATTGTAGAATATGTCTGTAACGTAATAAAACGTGGAGAAGGTGAAAGGGGTGTGCAGACTTTCCGGTTAGACTGTATATTTCAAAATTAGTATAACTCAAAATATTTGCATTACTGCATGTGCCGTGGCCTGCCCGACAAATCCGAACGTTGCGGCCTTTCCCGCTCCATTTTCTATTTTAGTTCTGATGCCTTGCAACAAATTCTGTATGCTTCGTTTTATTTTATTTTTTATATTTGGTTGTTATTTCCTCTGTATTTATTACCATTAGCCTATTCGTATACTAGCTATTTAGACTATTAACGGTACTAATTAATTATCTGATGGGCAATGTTAACAGCAGAGTGAAGATGGTTATTACATCGATTTTCCAATTTATAGTGGAAGGTTAGTGTAAGGTAGGATGTAGGATCAAATTACAACGTCTGCTTGCTTTCATCCTTGCAGAGGGGGCTAGTGCAATAGATGTAACAGCCGCGGTGTCAATGTATTATCCTATCTCGTGACTGATCATCATCATTAGTTAAGAGAAAGCGAGAGAAGATGGCTGATCTTGTTTCAAAGAAAAACACCACTTCGCTAATCTGGAAATTTTTCGGCTACAAACCCAATGATAACGGAGAACCAGCGAATGTCGACGAGGTAACATGCCGTAAATGCATTAAAAAGTCATCACAACTAAGGATGGGAATACAACAAACATTTCCCATAAAACATTTTGGCTAACTACACAGTCATTATGAGTGCATTATAACATTATGACTATGAGAGCCTACAGGAGATGGCAATAAATAATTTGTCATATGCAGACATAACAGCAAACATTGCATCGCAACATTGTTTTGTGTACATAGTTCGAAACTTAATAAATTGACGGCCGCTCATCGTCATCATGTTTGTCATAACATTCATTTTGGAGCGATCTATGAAGTGTCTAGCTAGCATACTAAGTTACGAGAAAAAAAAACTTTTGGCCAAAAAGTACACGGATCCAGAAGCAATGCGAAGGCTACTGCAATTAGAACTCAACGCTGCCACACGTGGTAATTACTTCTGTTCACGTTGTCATTAATCCACTATAATTATATACGAATGATGATATTGAATATCACAATATTTCTTAAAAGCATATCAACGATATGAAAATGGGATATTAACCCATACTATAACCCTGCCGGTCAATATTAACCCATACTATAACCCTGCCGGTCAATATTAACCCATACTATAACCCCGCCGGTCAATATTAACCCATACTATAACCCTGCCGGTCAATATTAACCCATACTATAACCCTGCCGGTCAATATTAACCCATACTATAACCCTGCCGGTCAATATTAACCCATACTATAACCCTGCCGGTCAATATTAACCCATACTATAACCCTGCCGGTCAGCGCTTGTTAAAAGTCATCAAAGATGCGAGAGCAGACGATGTTTTATTTTTTTTTATATTCCAGAATATGGAATATTACAGAATATAATATTACAGAATTTAATATGAAATGAAAAGGGGATCGGGTCCTCACGGGTCCATACGGGAAAATCAGTTTCACATGCTTACCTGAGACCTTATTATATCAGCTCCGACCCGTACCCGTACCCGCTCAGGTCTCGGGTATTCGGGTGGACCTCTAGTTCATACTACTGTACTGAGACAGTACATACTACTGTACTGAGACAACTCTCTCATGCCCAGCAGTGCCAAACTCGGTGTGTGTGTGTGTATGTGTGTGCGTGCGTGCGTGCGTGTGTGTCTGCCCGTGCGTGCGTGTCTGCCCGTGCGTGCGTGCGTGCGTGCGTGCGTGCGTGCGTGCGTGCGTTCCACACATCATTACTGGTTCACGCTTTGGTTAGACCACAGCAAACATTTTTTACACACAAGGAAAACACAGCTAACAACTCATGTCGACTCAAACTGCGTTAATGTGCAAATTAATTAATTAATTAAATAAATAAAGCAGATGTCGTCAGGAAACCCAAAAACAGACTCCGCCCTTCAGGGATGGGGCTCCCCAGGACTGGGTTGTACTTTTGGGGCGTACCCGAGTGCGAGGGGGGGAACTGCGTTTGAGACGACGACCTCTCTCTCTTCACTGGGGGGCAGTAACACGCATCCTCCTTATCTGAATCTGGAGCACAGGTCAAAATAACAATAATTAAATTTAAAGCCAAAAGGGCCATATACTCCAATGATAAAACCAGTACAGGAAAGATAAGAGTGATAACTAGAGTCAAAAATCTATTGCAAATAAATCAACATTAGGTTTGATGTTCATAAGTACACAAAGGCTTAAAATAGGGTTCAGTCAGGATGAACAGAGAGTGTACAGACGGATGAAGATAGAGAAAAACAGATAGAGAGACGGACAGATGAAGATGGTAAAAAAAACAGTTTGAAAGCGAAGGACGGACGGACAGCACTGCTCACCTTCTCCGTCCTCTCCACTCGACCCATCAGCTGATCTCTGCATGTAAAGAAAGACATGCCATCATTCCACCTCCCTAACCCCTAATCCATAACCCCTATCCCCTAACCCCTACTCCCTATCCCCTAATCCATAACCCCTAACCAATCAATCAATCTTTATTTGTATAGCTCATTTCGTACAATTTAATGCAATGCAATGCGCTTTACATTATTAAGTCAATCAATAATGAAATCAGTCAATCAATAATAAAATCAATAATCAATGTACTGTAAGTCTATAAAAACAATATAAAACAATAAAAATAAATAATAATAAAAAACACTAATCCATAACCCCTAACCCCTAACCCCTATCCCCTACTCCCTAGCCCTTAAACTCTAAACCCCACTTCTACTGAGCAGGACCAGACAGACCAGCTTTCCCACATCACTCATTTAGTTTCTGCTTTTCTTTCTACATGCAAATCAGAAAGTTTCTGGCACATTCAACACAACGAATTCAAAGTAAATTTTGGGCCTGAAACAACTTGGGACAACTTCCCGCCTGCCACATTCATACAGGGCTCAGCTAAACTTCACAGTGTAAACAGCACAACACTACACTAGGCTAAACTGCACTGTAAACTGCACAGCACTACACTAGGCTAAACTGCACAGTCGAAACTGCACAGCACTACGCTACGCTAGGCTAAACAGCACTGTATAAACAGCACATCACAACGCTAGGCTAAACTGCACAGTGTAAACTGCACAGCACTACGCTAGGCTAAACTGCACTGTGTAAACAACACAGCACTACACTAGGCTAAACGGCACAGTCGAAACTGCACAGCACTACACTAAGCTAGGCTAAACAGCACTGTGTAAACAGCACAGTGCTACGCTAGGCTAAACTGCACTGTGTAAACACAGCACTACACTAGGCTAAACTGCACAGTCGAAACTGCACAGCACTACGCTAGGCTAAACAGCACTGTGTAAACACAGCACTACACTAGGCTAAACTGCACAGTCGAAACTGCACAGCACTACGCTACGCTAGGCTAAACTGCACTGTGTAAACAACACAGCACTACACTAGGCTAAACTGCAGTCAAAACTGCACAGCACTACGCTACGCTAGGCTAAACAGCACTGTAAACTGCACAGCACAACGCTAGGCTAAACTGCACTGTGTAAACTGCACAGCACTACGCTAAACTGCATAGTGGAAACTGCACAGCACTACGCTACGCTAAACTGCACTGTGTAAACAGCACAGCACTATGCTAGGCTAAACAGCATTGTGTAAACACAGCACTACACTACGCTAAACTGCACTGGGTAAACAGCACAGCACTGCGCTAGGCTAAACTGCACTGTATAAACACAGCACTACACTACGCTAAACTGCACTGTGTAAATAGCACAGCACTATGCTAGGCTAAACTGCACTGTGTAAACACAGCACTACACTACGCTAAACTGCACTGTGTAAACAGCACAGCACTATGCTAGGCTAAACTGCACTGTAAACAGCATAGCGCTAGGCTAAACTGCACTGTATAAACAGCTCAGCACTACGCTAGGCTAAACTGCACTGTGTAAACAGCACAGCACTACGCTAGGCTAAACTGCACTGTGTAAACTGCACAGGACTACGCTAGGCTAAACTGCACTGTGTAAACATCAAAGCACTACGCTAGGCTAAACTGCATAGTGCTAAATTACACTGCACAGCGCTACGCTAAACTGCATTACAGTATGTTAGGTAATGCTAAACTGCACTGCAGTGCATTAGGCTAGAGTACACTGTACTATAGTAGAATGCACTACATTACACTAGGCTAAAATGCACGGTGCTAAACTGCACTACATTACAGTACTAAAATGCACTGTGCTATGCTATGCTAGGCTAAACTTCACTGTGCTACCCTATGCTAGGCTAAACTGAGTTTAGAAGCTCTGCAATAACACAGTTTGACCCCTTTCTTCTGTTGTTGAGGGGTAAAAAGAGAGAAAAACACAACACATACCTTTGTACCTTTTTCTTTCTGGAACACAAACACTGGTGGAGCAATGGCAGGTTTCTCTGTGAAGCAGAGATAAAACCCTCAGAATGACAACCCTCAAGTCAACTCCATGATGGACACAGTCTCACTAGAGACCTCTCCAGGTAAAGCAAATCATCATCTGACATTTTCACAATCACCAGATACAGTCGCAGACTGCAAGCGTATCCTAAAGCTTTTACTGTGCTCAAGTACAGGAGTGGACCAGTGTAGTTTATAGAGCTGTCAGAAAAGTAAAACTAAGGTAACTGGTTGGAGCAAAAACCAGGACTGGAGCTTTGCACCATCATTCCTTGTAAAAGTCCTGTAAAAGAAAAGGCACAAGAGATCCCACTCTGGAAACTGGCATGTGTGTACAGGATTGTATAGAGATCCCACTCTGTATAGAACAACAAATGAAAAATTGAGGAGGAGCCTGGCGACAGTGGGAGGGGCATGTGCTCCAGACTGAGCAGTGAAATCAAAAAGGAGGCATGTCCTTTTTCTACAACCCCTCCCACCTGGCCACAGGTGTTTCTGCGTAATCCTCTTTAATGACCTCAGTAAGCCAAGTGTTTTACAGGAGTCTGGGGCGGTAACCTACGGCAACGGCCTGCACTGCAGGGAGTTGGGTCAAGGCAGGACAAACAATTCACATTAGTCATTCCCACAATGCATCACTTCCCGTCAACTCCTGTCTTCACAGGATTGAAGCTCTGCGCAGAAGGCCACGTTTCCCAAAATGCACTGGTGTACAACAGACAGCACAGAGTCATTACTGCAGCTGCTCCGAGCCTGTGCTGAAGCACAGGGTCATTACTACAGCCGATCCGTGCCTGTGCTGAAGCAAGTCATTACTGCAGCTGCTTTGAGCCTGTGCTGAAGCACAGTCATTACTACAGCGGCTCCGAGCCTGTGCGGAAGCAAGTCATTACTGCAGCTGCTTTGAGCCTGTGCTGACGCACAGTCATTACTACAGCGGCTCCATGCCTGTGCGGAAGCAAGTCATTACTGCAGCTGCTGACACAGTCTGAGAGCTGTCCTCAGTATACACACAGGCTACAGGACATGATGCAAAACAGGATTCAAAATGTCAGCCTCATTATACAAGGGGGCAGGTGGGTAGCATGTATATAACACAGGCGTGCTGAGCCTCATTATACAAGGGGGCAGGTGGGTAGTGAGTCCTGTTCTACCCCCACGGACTACAATCCCCAGCAAGCCCATCTCACTTCATTACCTTAAGGACACTGTCATCATCAGAACCATCCAACAAAACACCACTACCGTAATTAGCATACACCTACGTGGGGAGATCACCTGTGTTGTGAGATTACTGTAGCCAGCATACACCTGTGTGTGGAGATTAATGTAGCCATCATATACCTGTGTGTGGAGATTACTGTAGCCAGCATATACCTGTGTGTGGAGATTATTGTAGCTGGCATATACCTGTGTGTGGAGATTACTGTAGCTGGCATATACCTGTGTGTGGAGATTACTGTAGCTGGCATATACCTGTGTGTGGAGATTACTGTAGCCAGCATATACCTGTGTGTGGAGATTACTGTAGCCATCATATACCTGTGTGAGGAGATTACTGTAGCCAGCATATACCTGTGTGGGGAGATTACTGTAGTCGGCATATACCTGTGTGTGCAGATTACTGTAGCCAGCATATACCTGTGTGTGGAGATTACTGTAGCCGGCATATACCTGTGTGTGGAGATTACTGTAGCCAGCATATACCTGTGTGGGCAGATTACTGTAGCCAGCATATACCTGTGTGGGGAGATTACTGTAGCCAGCATATACCTGTGTGTGGAGATTACTGTAGCCAGCATATACCTGTGTGTGGAGATTACTGTAGCCAGCATATACCTGTGTGTGGAGATTACTGTAGCCAGCATATACCTGTGTGGGGAGATTACTGTAGCCGGCATATACCTGTGTGTGCAGATTACTGTAGCCAGCATATACCTGTGTGTGGAGATTACTGTAGCCAGCATATACCTGTGTGTGGAGATTACTGTAGCCAGCATATACCTGTGTGGGCAGATTACTGTATCCAGCATATACCTGTGTGTGGAGATTACTGTAGCCAGCATATACCTGTGTGGGGAGATTACTGTAGCCAGCATATACCTGTGTGTGGAGATTACTGTAGCCAGCATATACCTGTGTGTGGAGATTACTGTAGCCAGCATATACCTGTGTGTGGAGATTACTGTAGCCAGCATATACCTGTGTGGGGAGATTATTGTAGCTGGCATATACCTGTGTGTGGAGATTACTGTAGCTGGCATATACCTGTGTGTGGAGATTACTGTAGCTGGCATATACCTGTGTGTGGAGATTACTGTAGCCAGCATATACCTGTGTGTGGAGATTACTGTAGCCATCATATACCTGTGTGAGGAGATTACTGTAGCCAGCATATACCTGTGTGGGGAGATTACTGTAGTCGGCATATACCTGTGTGTGCAGATTACTGTAGCCAGCATATACCTGTGTGGGGAGATTACTGTAGCCAGCATATACCTGTGTGTGGAGATTACTGTAGCCAGCATATACCTGTGTGTGGAGATTACTGTAGCCAGCATATACCTGTGTGTGGAGATTACTGTAGCCAGCATATACCTGTGTGGGGAGATTACTGTAGCCGGCATATACCTGTGTGTGCAGATTACTGTAGCCAGCATATACCTGTGTGTGGAGATTACTGTAGCCAGCATATACCTGTGTGTGGAGATTACTGTAGCCAGCATATACCTGTGTGTGGAGATTAATGTAGCCATCATATACCTGTGTGTGGAGATTACTGTAGCCAGCATATACCTGTGTGTGGAGATTATTGTAGCTGGCATATACCTGTGTGTGGAGATTACTGTAGCTGGCATATACCTGTGTGTGGAGATTACTGTAGCTGGCATATACCTGTGTGTGGAGATTACTGTAGCCAGCATATACCTGTGTGTGGAGATTACTGTAGCCATCATATACCTGTGTGAGGAGATTACTGTAGCCAGCATATACCTGTGTGGGGAGATTACTGTAGTCGGCATATACCTGTGTGTGCAGATTACTGTAGCCAGCATATACCTGTGTGTGGAGATTACTGTAGCCGGCATATACCTGTGTGTGGAGATTACTGTAGCCAGCATATACCTGTGTGGGCAGATTACTGTAGCCAGCATATACCTGTGTGGGGAGATTACTGTAGCCAGCATATACCTGTGTGTGGAGATTACTGTAGCCAGCATATACCTGTGTGTGGAGATTACTGTAGCCAGCATATACCTGTGTGTGGAGATTACTGTAGCCAGCATATACCTGTGTGGGGAGATTACTGTAGCCGGCATATACCTGTGTGTGCAGATTACTGTAGCCAGCATATACCTGTGTGTGGAGATTACTGTAGCCAGCATATACCTGTGTGTGGAGATTACTGTAGCCAGCATATACCTGTGTGGGCAGATTACTGTATCCAGCATATACCTGTGTGTGGAGATTACTGTAGCCAGCATATACCTGTGTGGGGAGATTACTGTAGCCAGCATATACCTGTGTGTGGAGATTACTGTAGCCAGCATATACCTGTGTGTGGAGATTACTGTAGCCAGCATATACCTGTGTGTGGAGATTACTGTAGCCAGCATATACCTGTGTGGGGAGATTACTGTAGCCAGCATATACCTGTGTGGAGATTACTGTAGCCAGCATATACCTGTGTGGGGAGATTACTGTAGTCAGCATATACCTGTGTGTGGAGATTACTGTAGCCATCATATACCTGTGTGAGGAGATTACTGTAGCCAGCATATACCTGTGTGGGGAGATTACTGTAGCCAGCATATACCTGTGTGGGGAGATTACTGTAGCCAGCATATACCTGTGTGTGCAGATTACTGTAGCCAGCATATACCTGTGTGGGGAGATTACTGTAACCAGCATATACCTGTGTGGGGAGATTACTGTAGTCAGCATATACCTGTGTGTGGAGATTACTGTAGCCATCATATACCTGTGTGTGGAGATTACTGTAGCCAGCATATACCTGTGTGGGGAGATTACTGTAGCCGGCATATACCTGTGTGTGCAGATTACTGTAGCCAGCATATACCTGTGTGTGGAGATTACTGTAGCCAGCATATACCTGTGTGTGGAGATTACTGTAGCCAGCATATACCTGTGTGGGCAGATTACTGTAGCCAGCATATACCTGTGTGGGGAGATTACTGTAGCCAGCATATACCTGTCTGTGGTGATTACTGTAGCCAGCATATACCTGTGTGTGGAGATTACTGTAGCCAGCATATACCTGTGTGTGGAGATTACTGTAGCCAGCATATACCTGTGTGTGGAGATTACTGTAGCCAGCATATACCTGTGTGGGGAGATTACTGTAGCCAGCATATACCTGTGTGGAGATTACTGTAGCCAGCATATACCTGTGTGGGGAGATTACTGTAGCCAGCATATACCTGTGTGGGGACCGGTGGATCTTTTAAAAAGCTGAGGTATGACCTTTATGGTGCATGTCTGGTGTTGCAATATGAAGAGGAAATAAAGAATGACTGTTCTGTTCAGAATACATAATGAGGAATATTTGAGAGACAACCCCAAAGGCTCAGGTGAGCTCAATATACCTGCACACTCCTGTGCATCTCCTACCATCTACCCTCACTTACCTCTGCAATCAGTGCAAACCTTAGTGCTGGGAAAGGATGCAACAATATTGGTGACATCATGCAGCATATATAATACATATTTCTAGTGTTTTCTGCAATATAACACATTGTTTCATGAACATGCTGTGCATTACAGATTATGCAATCAGGCTATTTCTACAGTGAATCCACTGTTTGTTTTTTGGTTTATTGAACACATTAAGCCATCCGAATTGTAGCCATGTGGTAACGCAATGCACGTATTTTCTCTTAAAAGCTTCAAAGGATTTTTCACGGCACGTGTCTGAATTTGGGCAGCCTCGCACCAATACAACAGGTTAGCATTTGTGTAGATTAGCACGCCATCAAGTCCACATGCCCAGATGTCACATCGCACCGCTACTACTAGCCAGCAGCCCTGCTAACTCGGTATCCTCACACATTACTGTAACGTTACCCTGAAAGCTTGCGCTACATAGCCGGGTTAACTGGCTCGGTTTTGGACCTGGTGCAGCGTAGCTTTGACTCCTCTCTGGACAAGGCGGCCCATTGACACATTCTTTCCAGAAACCCGCGCTCTACAAACGTTAGCGGGCAAACGCTGACCTTTAGCTAGCTGATATATTTTCAGGGCAATGCTAGCTAGTAAACTAGCTATTAGCATCGATGGTTTTCCCCAGACGCTCTTTGCTAGTAAGACGCCCTAGCCCAGCAGCAACTTAGCCAGTTAGCATCACAACCGTTATCAGGCAAGCTAACAAGCACTTGGATAACAATA
Organism: Synaphobranchus kaupii; assembly: GCA_029718625.1. Taxonomy (NCBI): domain Eukaryota; kingdom Metazoa; phylum Chordata; class Actinopteri; order Anguilliformes; family Synaphobranchidae; genus Synaphobranchus; species Synaphobranchus kaupii. The sequence continues at coordinate 81,945,361 of CM056381.1, forward strand.
GATGACGTTAGTAGCAAACTCGTTTTCAAACATTGAGATTCTATTCGGATACAGGGAGCCAATGAGGTATACAGCTAACGTTACATGCTAGTTTAGTTAGCTAGCAATGCTGGTTCAGCAGGTAGCAAGGGTACAACCTGCACCAATTATTCCAATGTAGCACTAAACCAACAAGCCCCGCTGCTAGGAACACGGTAATCCCGTCCAAAACCCAGTGCTAACCCGACTCGCTAGCTAACATAGCGCCAGATAGCACTACACAGCTAGCTATACCGTTATAATCCAGTGGTTTCGCTAATGTGAATCCCACCTGTGTGCGTCTGGGTGGGCGGGTTTGTCTCATGCATTACCGTGGCTCAGGCCCCCAAAATCTGACTAGCAACCGTTAGCCAGCAGGTCAGCTAGTGAATAGTTAATTAGTATTAATAATTAGTTATCCATTGACCCAGATTACTGTTGCTGTAGCCCGGCGCGCCTCCGAGCGGGTCCCCTCTGGATTAGCTTGCTAACGCTAACGCACCAACTAAAGGCCGGGAGCCTGGGCTACCTACCAGCTAAAGGCCGGGAGCCTGTATTTAATAATTTGTTAGTATAAACCAGCTTTTTTAGCACAGAGATGAGTGTCTCCCCTAAATTACAGATATTCTAGTTTGCGCTTTCTAGCCTTTGTTTAGCCTTCAGCTCGTTTAGCTTTTGCTCCTCAGATTCTTACCTTCGTTCACCAAGTCCGCCATTTTCCTCCCTCGCGCACACCCATAAGACACCGCGCTGCAAATGCGCTGAGACCGAGACGGGCGCTATATCACACACTATTCTGCATAGCAGGGTAGTTAGTCTGCATGCGATCACTTTCATAACAAAAATGAAACATTATTTACTAGTTACATGTACCATGCATGGTCAAATATCCAACAACATCCAACTTAAGTTGCTTGCTTTTCGATAACTTTTTTTATTAAACGGTTTTAAATACAAATTTTTCCATTTTTTAAATGTTGTTGAGTGTGTGTGAAAATATTTTAAAAAATATATCAGTCTGTCAGTCAAACCAGGTGGTCCCACATTTTCCTTTTGGCTTGTTCACCAAATTAGTTGGTTGTACGATTATGTTTACTATGTGAAAATGTACTGGCGTAGATATGCATTATATAAGACAGGACAATAGGGTTCAGGGTTATATTATTTGTTTATACTCAAATTAAATTTATTTGAGCAGTTTCCTGTTTGTGACTGTCCATGTTATCCACCCACATGGTTCAGCTCCATGCTGGTCTGTTCTTGATGACAGTTACCTGCCACTAGATGGGGGAGTATACCATGAAAGCAGTTAGACTAGATGTGGAACTCATCACATTACAGTCACTTAGCAGACGCTCTCGTCCAGAGTGGCATACAGTAGTGGAGATCACCAGGGTAACGCTCAGGAATACAAAAATGCAGTTTCACTAAGACGGCACAGAGACCCATTTAAAAACAATGTGTAACATTAACAAACAGCAATTTGTATTGAAGTAAAATAAAGTACCACTGGACACATAACCCATCTTTACACAGCTATACATATACTATTACCCAACCCATCTTTGCACAGCTATACATCATATACTATTACCCAACCCATCTTTACACAGCTATACATCATATATTATTACCCAACCCAATTTTACACAGCTATACATATACTATTACCCAACCCATCTTTACACAGCTATACATATACTATTACCAAACCCATCTTTCCACAGCTATACATATACTATTACCCAACCCATCTTTACACAGCTATACATATACTATTACCAAACCCATCTTTCCACAGCTATACATATACTATTACCCAACCCATCTTTACACAGCTATACATATACTATTACCCAACCCATCTTTGCACAGCTATACATCATATACTATTACCCAACCCATCTTTACACAGCTATACATCATATATTATTACCCAACCCCAATTTTACACAGCTATACATATACTATTACCCAACCCATCTTTACACAGCTATACATATACTATTACCAAACCCATCTTTCCACAGCTATACATATACTATTACCCAACCCATCTTTACACAGCTATACATATACTATTACCCAACCCATCTTTAAACAGCTATACATATACTATTACCCAACCCATCTTTACACAGCTATACATATACTATTACCCAACCCATCTTTACACAGCTATACATATACTATTACCCAACCCATCTTTACACAGCTATACATATACTATTACCCAACCCATCTTTACACAGCTATACATATACTATTACCCAACCCATCTTTACACAGCTATACATATACTATTACCCAACCCATCTTTACACAGCTATACATATACTATTACCCAACCCATCTTTACACAGCTATACATATACTATTACCCAACCCATCTTTACACAGCTATACATATACTATTACCCAACCCATCTTTACACAGCTATACATATACTATTACCAAACCCATCTTTCCACAGCTATACATATACTATTACCCAACCCATCTTTACACAGCTATACATATACTATTACCCAACCCATCTTTACACAGCTATACATATACTATTACCCAACCCATCTTTACACAGCTATACATATACTATTACCCAACCCATCTTTACACAGCTATACATATACTATTACCCAACCCATCTTTACACAGCTATACATATACTATTACCCAACCCATCTTTACACAGCTATACATATACTATTACCCAACCCATCTTTACACAGCTATACATATACTATTACCCAACCCATCTTTACACAGCTATACATATACTATTACCCAACCCATCTTTACACAGCTATACATATACTATTACCCAACTGGGTGGGGGGGGGGGGGGGGTCTGGCAGGTGTTTAGGGCCTGATGATCAGAGCTGTCCCTTTAGCTGTATGTAGGGCCTGATGATCAGAGCTGTCCCTTTAGCTGTATGTAGGGCCTGATGATCAGAGCTGTCCCTTTAGCTGTATGTAGGGCCTGATGATCAGAGCTGTCCCTTTAGCTGTATGTAGGGCCTGATGATCAGAGCTGTCCCTTCAGCTGTATGTAGGGTCTGATGATCAGAGCTGTCCCTTTAGCTGTATGTAGGGTCTGATGATCAGAGCTGTCCCATTAGCTGTATGTAGGGCCTGATGATCAGAGCTGTCCCTTTAGCTGTATGTAGGGCCTGATGATCAGAGCTGTCCCATTAGTGCCCAATGTAGGGCCTGATGATCAGAGCTGTCCCATTAGTGCCCAATGTGGGGCCTGATGATCAGAGCTGTCCCTTTAGCTGTATGTGGGGCTAAACATGTCCAATTCCCACCTTAATTTGAAATGTCTGCGCAGCTGCCTGTGTTCACGTGTGAACCCCACTGGCGATTCAAGAGAGCGTAGAGACCCCCACGGTTCTCCTCTGAAGCATGTGGTGTTGCCAGTTGCAGTTGCTTATTTTTGCCACACAGACTACAGCTAAGCTCTGGAGAAGAGAGCTATGCAGCTTTAACATGCTGTCCACAGTTGCCCGATCGACCAGCGGAGGTCGCAAGAGAGCAATGAAACACGGACCTCTAACCAACTGAATCCGCACATACACTGCGTATCGCCTGAATCCGCACATACACTGCGTATCGCCTGAATCCGCACATACACTGCGTATCGCCTGAATCCGCACATACACTACGTATCGCCTGAATCCGCACATACACTGCGTATCGCCTGAATCCGCACATACACTGCGTATCGCCTGAATCCGCACATACACTGCGTATCGCCTGAATCCGCACATACACTGCGTATCGCCTGAATCCGCACATACACTGCGTATCGCCTGAATCCGCACATACACTGCGTATCGCCTGAATCCGCACATACACTGCGTATCGCCTGAATCCGCACATACACTGCGTATCGCCTGAATCCGCACATACACTGCGTATCGCCTGAATCGGCACATACACTGCGTATCGCCTGAATCCGCACATACACTACGTATCGCCTGAATCCGCACATACACTGCGTATCGCCTGAATCCGCACATACACTGCGTATCGCCTGAATCCGCACATACACTGCGTATCGCCTGAATCCGCACATACACTGCGTATCGCCTGAATCCGCACATACACTGCGTATCGCCTGAATCCGCACATACACTGCGTATCGCCTGAATCCGCACATACACTGCGTATCGCCTGAATCCGCACATACACTGCGTATCGCCTGAATCCGCACATACACTGCGTATCGCCTGAATCGGCACATACACTGCGTATCGCCTGAATCCGCACATACACTGCGTATCGCCTGAATCCGCACATACACTGCGTATCGCCTGAATCGCGTATCGCCTTTGGAGCTACCGGATTTGGAGCACTAGCATGATTTTGATTTGATTTGAAACTGTACTATGATTTTGATTTGATTTGAAACTGTACTATAACACATTTAAGGCCTTTAGTGTGCAGAAAGAAACTCATATTCACTTCCACCAGAGAGTATTACCCACGTGAGGCCTTTTTGTGCTAGAATGCTCACGCTCAGAGCTACAGGTGGCCATGTGATGAATCTGGGTGTTTTGAGCACCTGTGTGAGATCAGTGCAGGAGAGCAAGATCAGCTGAAGAGCCACGCATGTTTTTCTTGTCTCTTTTCTAGACTTTTTTTTTTTTTTTGCAGATTTGGGGAACACTATAGTGCTGCTGCAGCTGTGCTTATGCAAGCGATGATCCATCTTTGCATCTTTTCACCTCAGTTCTTTAAAGCAGCTGCAGTATGCGTCTGTTGGGGGTTAGATTACAGAGGCCCATCAAACCTCCCCAAAGCTTTTGCCAAGAAAGAATATTAGAGGTGGATCGTGCGGCTGACAGTAAAATATCTGTATATTTCAGGACCCTATTAGATTGTATTTCAAATCCGAATCTGCTATTATGCAAGATTGTTGTTGTTTTATCAGAGTTTCCAGGCCTTGTCAAGAGGAACAGAAGGGCATGTGTTTTTCAGGGCATGTGTTTTTCAGGGTGTTGAAAGAAGAGAAAACGAGAGACCATGTGTTGCGAGGACAAGTCTGACAGGCCTGTGTTTATAAAAAGCAGAAACAGGAGAGTTGCACGGGGCCAACGCTTGAATCATGTCATCCAGTCACATTTATTAATTGTACAGATTTAGAGTTTCTGCTGTCACTCAACTTTTGCTTTTCTTACTCCACATTTGAAAAACATCAGCAGAATCCAAACCTTTAATCAAAATTCAGCATTTTCTTATTGGGGCCATATGTGGCATTATGTGCTTATAGGGGCTGTATGTGGCATTATGTGCTTATAGGGGCCGTATGTGGCATTATGTGCTTATAGGGGCCGTATGTGGCATTATGTGCTTATAGGGGCTGTATGTGGCATTATGTGCTTATAGGGGCCGTATGTGGCATTATGTGCTTATAGGGGCCGTATGTGGTATTATGTGCTTATAGGGGCTGTATGTGGCATTATGTGCTTATAGGGGCCGTATGTGGTATTATGTGCTTATAGGGGCCGTATGTGGTATTATGTGCTTATAGGGGCTGTATGTGGCATTATGTGCTTATAGGGGCCGTATGTGGCATTATGTGCTTATAGGGGCCGTATGTGGTATTATGTGCTTATAGGGGCTGTATGTGGCATTATGTGCTTATAGGGGCCGTATGTGGTATTATGTGCTTATAGGGGCTGTATGTGGCATTATGTGCTTATAGGGGCTGTATGTGGTATTATGTGCTTATAGGGGCTGTATGTGGCATTATGTGCTTATAGGGGCCGTATGTGGTATTATGTGCTTATAGGGGCCGTATGTGGCATTATGTGCTTATAGGGGCTGTATGTGGTATTATGTGCTTATAGGGGCTGTATGTGGCATTATGTGCTTATAGGGGCCGTATGTGGCATTATGTGCTTATAGGGGCCGTATGTGGCATTATGTGCTTATAGGGGCCGTATGTGGTATTATGTGCTTATAGGGGCTGTATGTGGCATTATGTGCTTATAGGGGCCGTATGTGGTATTATGTGCTTATAGGGGCCGTATGTGGTATTATGTGCTTATAGGGGCTGTATGTGGCATTATGTGCTTATAGGGGCCGTATGTGGCATTATGTGCTTATAGGGGCCGTATGTGGTATTATGTGCTTATAGGGGCTGTATGTGGCATTATGTGCTTATAGGGGCCGTATGTGGTATTATGTGCTTATAGGGGCTGTATGTGGCATTATGTGCTTATAGGGGCTGTATGTGGTATTATGTGCTTATAGGGGCTGTATGTGGCATTATGTGCTTATAGGGGCCGTATGTGGTATTATGTGCTTATAGGGGCCGTATGTGGCATTATGTGCTTATAGGGGCTGTATGTGGTATTATGTGCTTATAGGGGCTGTATGTGGCATTATGTGCTTATAGGGGCCGTATGTGGCATTATGTGCTTATAGGGGCCGTATGTGGTATTATGTGCTTATAGGGGCCGTATGTGGCATTATGTGCTTATAGGGGCTGTATGTGGCATTATGTGCTTATAGGGGCCGTATGTGGCATTATGTGCTTATAGGGGCTGTATGTGGCATTATGTGCTTATAGGGGCCGTATGTGGCATTATGTGCTTATAGGGGCTGTATGTGGCATTATGTGCTTATAGGGGCTGTATGTGGCATTATGTGCTTATAGGGGCTGTATGTGGCATTATGTGCTTATAGGGGCTGTATGTGGCATTATGTGCTTATAGGGGCCGTATGTGGCATTATGTGCTTATAAGGGCTGTATGTGGTGTATAGATCAGCCTGCCTTACTGGCAGCTAGGTGCCCTCATGTGCATGTACCTCATCTACTGACTGTTTCTCTTGGCATCAAACCATCTTTTACAAAGCTTACAATGACAAAAAACATTTCACTCTCCAGGCCCTGAGAGAGAGAGAGCAAGCGAGAGAGAGAGAGAGAGGAAGGGAGGGAGAGAGAGAGAGAGAGCAAGCGAGAGAGAGAGAGAGGAAGGGAGGGAGAGAGAGAGGTAATTGTGCCAAGTTAAGGAGTGATAAATCTGAGGCTGATTAGGCTGAGCTGGGTCTGGTTCTGATCTAATTTTCCTTTTGTTGGTTTTGTTTTTGATTAATGAACAGAGCAGTGTGATAACAGGAAGCTGGAAACACTTGAAAACGTGAGGCCGTTGTGTAATTAATCTCATTTCATAAACAGGAGGTAATGACAGAAACACACAAGTACCCACCCATAAGAGCCAGGCTTTGCTTTTCCATGGTACCCATATGGTAAAGCTGCAAGTAGCACAAATAAATGACTCTAAAATGCTCATAGTTGCAGGACAGGGGCAAGGACAATCCAACAGCAGAGTGTCCCCATCGCTGCTCTGGGTTACTGGCTTACTGCTTGATGAAGAGGGTAGACCGCCCCTAGCTGTTTGGACTTACCTGGGGTAGGGCAACTGATTTAGGGGACCCTTCAATCAACGTGAAACCACACACTGGCACCAATATACCCGAGACCATTAATACTGACACAGACCAACTGTGACACAGCACCAACATTCAGGAAATATTGATGAAGATATGTTCTTGATATACCCAAGCTAACACTAACATCAACACAACCCCCAGGCTAACGCTAACATCAACACAACCCCCAGGCTAATGCTAACATCAACACAACCCCCTGGCTAATGCTAACATCAACACAACCTCCAGGCTAATGCTAACATCAACACAACCTCCAGGCTAATGCTAACATCAACACAACCTCCAGGCTAATGCTAACATCTACACAACCTCCTGGCTAATGCTAACATCTACACAATCTCCAGGCTAATGCTAACATCAACACAATCTCCAGGCTAACGCTAACATCAACACAACCTCCAGGCTAATACTAACATCTACACAATCTCCAGGCTAACGCTAACATAACAGTCCTACGATACAGTCAAAGGATAAGTGAACACATTCATTACTAATTTCTTTTGACATACATTCCCATTGTGTTTCTCAAAATGCAATATCTTATATTTCCTGTTATTGCCGTTTATAGCAACAGGAGCAGATGCACTGAGGCCTACAGCATTATGAGAAGCCATCGCTCTCTGTCTCTGACAGGAAAGCAATATCACCTGTGATTACGGCAGAATGGCAGGTAAAAGCACTGTTCCATGTCTTAAATTTCCTCCAACTGGGATTGATTTCAAACAGCGCAGACACGGGGCACAGCTCACGGCAACTCAACACACATTAGCCTCCTGAGCACAATAGCCGTTGATTTGCTGACAGATTGCTGTCCAGGGCAAAGTATGGACATGAAAAATACCCATAGCTCATTCAGTTTGTCCAACTGAAGTTATGCTGCGGAGGGGGGCTATCGAAACAGCTTCACGGGTGATTCCAATGATACAAAAACCTAAAGCTTAAAAAATAACGACGAGAGGCGAGTCACGCCACAGCTTAGATAAACGGTTTGTAAAAGTAATGTATGATCATACTTGCAAAGTTTTATAAAAATCATATATGTAGATTAGTATTATATTATTTATTATTTGTGTATATTATTTGTGTACAATTCTTATACAATCTTTCAATGTTTTTTTTTTTTATAGGGTGTACCATGTACTTTAGGGAACTATTTAATTTTAGCATGAAATGTATAGGTTATGCTAGTTCTCTATCACATATAAATTTTATAAGTTATGTATGTGGCATATGTAACAGAGAGAGAGAGAGAGAGACCTTTTGCATATGGGACGTGAAACTGATCTGTTCCCTGGATGGTCCACTGGGGTGCGGGGAAAAGCTTTTTAAAAGTGAAAGGGAGAGAGAGGAGTGACAGCGCGGGACACTCTCACATTCATGCTCAAAGAAGGCCCCATGCCGCCGTCGGGCTCCGTAAAACTGCAACCGGATCCGACCGGACAATCCAGGATTGAAAGCCTGGTGATTGAAAGCCACGCTAATGGAACGACAGACACCTCTTAAAACTGAGAGCTTCTCTGCTGTCAGGGCATGACTCTACCTGAGTCAAAACCTGGAGCAGCGGAAATAGTTTGAGTAAAAAGGTGAAAACACATCCAAAAATATAAGCAGCAAAAACAACAAACAGCAAAACATTTTACTCTCTGACATCCCTTTAGTTTTTGCTCCTTAATGGGAAGAACAGCCTAATTGCTGATATGATCACGTCTGTTACTGTCTCTCTTTTCACGGCTCTGCCAATAAAGACACCTGAACAATTCGGAAAGCTCATTCTATTTATAATATTTATCATATTTTCAGTGAAATGTGGAAATGGTCAATATTATTAAAGTGCTATATTGTGTACTTGCAACTATTGAATATAATGTAGAATATAAAGAGAGTGAAGTCCCAGACATCAGGGCTTCGCGCCACTTCTTACCTGACCAACATAAAGGATTCAGGTGTGTCCAGGTGAGCTATGACACCTCTTACCTGACCAACATAAAGGATTCAGGTGTGTCCAGGTGAGCTATGTAGTAAACATGTAGTCGGTTTACCAGAGTAAACATGCAGTTGGTTTACTAGAGTAAACATGCAGTCAGTTTACCAGAGTAAACATGCAGTCGGTTTACCAGAGTAAACATGTAGTCGGTTTACCAGAGTAAACATGCAGTCGGTTTACCAGAGTAAACATGCAGTCGGTTTACCAGAGTAAACATGCAGTCAGTTTACCAGAGTAAACATGCAGTCAGTTTACCAGAGTAAACATACAGTCGGTTTACCAGAGTAAACATGCAGTCAGTTTACCAGAGTAAACATGTAGTCGGTTTACCAGAGTAAACATGCAGTCGGTTTACCAGAGTAAACATGCAGTCACTTTACCAGAGTAAACATGCAGTCGGTTTACCAGAGTAAACATGTAGTCGGTTTACCAGAGTAAACATGCAGTCAGTTTACCAGAGTAAACATGTAGTCGGTTTACCAGAGTAAACATGTAGTCGGTTTACCAGAGTAAACATGTAGTCGGTTTACCAGAGTAAACATGTAGTCGGTTTACCAGAGTAAACATGCAGTCAGTTTACCAGAGTAAACATGCAGTCGGTTTACCAGAGTAAACATGTAGTCGGTTTACCAGAGTAAACATGCAGTCGGTTTACCAGAGTAAACATGCAGTCACTTTACCAGAGTAAACATGCAGTCGGTTTACCAGAGTAAACATGTAGTCGGTTTACCAGAGTAAACATGCAGTCAGTTTACCAGAGTAAACATGCAGTCGGTTTACCAGAGTAAACATGCAGTCACTTTACCAGAGTAAACATGCAGTCACTTTACCAGAGTAAACATGCAGTCGGTTTACCAGAGTAAACATGCAGTCGGTTTACCAGAGTAAACATACAGTCGGTTTACCAGAGTAAACATGCAGTCGGTTTACCAGAGTAAACATGCAGTCAGTTTACCAGAGTAAACATACAGTCGGTTTACCAGAGTAAACATGCAGTCAGTTTACCAGAGTAAACATACAGTCAGTTTACCAGAGTAAACATGCAGTCGGTTTACCAGAGTAAACATGCAGTCGGTTTACCAGAGTAAACATGCAGTCGGTTTACCAGAGTAAACAAGCAGTCACTTTACCAGAGTAAACATGCAGTCAGTTTACCAGAGTAAACATGCAGTCAGTTTACCAGAATAAACATGCAGTCGGTTTGCCAGAGTAAACATACAGTCAGTTTACCAGAGAAACATGCAGTCAGTTTACCAGAGTAAACATACAGTCGGTTTACCAGAGTAAACATGTAGTCAGTTTACCAGAGTAAACATGCAGTCACTTTACCAGAGTAAACATGCAGTCAGTTTACCAGAGTAAACATACAGTCGGTTTACAGAGTTAACATGCAGTCAGTTTACCAGAGTAAACATACAGTCGGTTTACCGGAGTAAACATGCAGTCGGTTTACCAGAGAAACATGCAATCCCTTTACCAGAGTAAACATGTAGTCAGTTTACCAGAGTAAACATGCAGTCACTTTACCAGAGTAAACATGCAGTCAGTTTACCAGAGTAAACATGCAGTCGGTTTACCAGAGTAAACATGCAGTCGGTTTACCAGAGAAACATGCAATCCCTTTACCAGAGTAAACATGTTGTCAGTTTACCAGAGTAAACATGCAGTCACTTTACCAGAGTAAACATGCAGTCAGTTTACCAGAGTAAACATGCAGTCAGTTTACCAGAGTAAACATGCAGTCAGTTTACCAGAGTAAACATGCAGTCGGTTTACCAGAGTAAACATGCAGTCACTTTACCAGAGTAAACATGCAGTCAGTTTACCAGAGTAAACATGCAGTCGGTTTACCAGAGTAAACATGTAGTCGGTTTACCAGAGTAAACATGTAGTCGTTTTACCAGAGTAAACATAGTCGTTTTACCAGAGAAACATGCAGTCAGTTTACCAGAGAAAACATGCAGTCAGTTTACCAGAGGAAACATGCAGTCAGTTTACCAGAGAAACAATGCAGTCAGTTTACCAGAGACACAATGCAGTCAGTTTACCAGAGTAAACATACAGTCTGTTTACCAGAGTAAACATACAGGCAGTTTACCAGAGAAACATGCAGTCAGTTTACCAGAGAAACAATGCAGTCAGTTTACCAGAGAAACAATGCAGTCAGTTTACCAGAGTAAACATACAGTCAGTTTACCAGAGTAAACATACAGTCAGTTTACCAGAGTAAACATACAGTCAGTTTACCAGAGTAAACATGCAGTCAGTTTACCAGAGTAAACATACAGTCAGTTTCCCAGAGTAAACATGCAGTCAGTTTCCCAGAGTAAACATACAGTCAGTTTACCAGAGTAAACATGCAGTCAGTTTACCAGAGTAAACATGCAGTCAGTTTACCAGAGTAAACATGCAGTCAGTTTACCAGAGTAAACATACAGTCAGTTTACCAGAGTAAACATGCAGTCAGTTTATCAGAGTAAACATACAGTCAGTTTACCAGAGTAAACATGCAGTCAGTTTACCAGAGAAACATACAGTCAGTTTACCAGAGAAACATGCAGTCAGTTTACCAGAGTAAACATGCAGTCGGTTTACCAGAGTAAACATGCAGTCAGTTTACCAGAGTAAACATGCAGTCAGTTTACCAGAGTAAACATGCAGTCAGTTTACCAGAGAAACATACAGTCAGTTTACCAGAGAAACATGCAGTCGGTTTACCAGAGTAAACATGCAGTCAGTTTACCAGAGTAAACATGCAGTCAGTTTACCAGAGTAAACATGCAGTCAGTTTACCAGAGTAAACATGCAGTTGGTTTACCAGAGTAAACATGCAGTCAGTTTATCAGAGTAAACATACAGTCAGTTTACCAGAGTAAACATGCAGTCAGTTTACCAGAGAAACATACAGTCAGTTTACCAGAGAAACATGCAGTCGGTTTACCAGAGAAACATGCAGTCAGTTTACCAGAGTAAACATGCAGTCAGTTTACCAGAGTAAACATGCAGTCGGTTTACCAGAGTAAACATGCAGTCAGTTTACCAGAGAAACATGCAGTCGGTTTACCAGAGTAAACATGCAGCCAGTTTACCAGAGTAAACATGCAGTCAGTTTACCAGAGTAAACATGCAGTCAGTTTACCAGAGTAAACATGCAGTCAGTTTACCAGAGTAAACATGCAGTCGGTTTACCAGAGTAAACATACAGTCAGTTTACCAGAGTAAACATGCAGTCAGTTTACCAGAGAAACACGCAGTCGGTTTACCAGAGTAAACATGCAGTCAGTTTACCAGAGAAACATACAGTCAGTTTACCAGAGTAAACATGCAGTCAGTTTACCAGAGTAAACATGCAGTCAGTTTACCAGAGAAACATGCAGTCAGTTTACCAGAGAAACATGCAGTCAGTTTACCAGAGTAAACATACAGTCACTTTACCAGAGTAAACATGCAGTCAGTTTACCAGAGAAACATGCAGTCAGTTTACCAGAGTAAACATGCAGTCGGTTTACCAGAGTAAACATGCAGTCAGTTTACCAGAGTAAACATGCAGTCAGTTTACCAGAGTAAACATGCAGTCAGTTTATCAGAGTAAACATACAGTCAGTTTACCAGAGTAAACATGCAGTCGGTTTACCAGAGTAAACATACAGTCAGTTTACCAGAGTAAACATGCAGTCGGTTTACCAGAGTAAACATGCAGTCGGTTTACCAGAGTAAACATACAGTCAGTTTACCAGAGTAAACATGCAGTCGGTTTACCAGAGTAAACATGCAGTCAGTTTACCAGAGTAAACATGCAGTCGGTTTACCAGAGAAACATACAGTCAGTTTACCAGAGTAAACATGCAGTCAGTTTACCAGAGTAAACATGCAGTCAGTTTACCAGAGAAACATGCAGTCAGTTTACCAGAGTAAACATGCAGTCGGTTTACCAGAGTAAACATACAGTCGGTTTACCAGAGTAAACATGCAGTCAGTTTACCAGAGTAAACATGCAGTCACTTTACCAGAGAAACATGCAGTCAGTTTACCAGAGAAACATGCAGTCAGTTTACCAGAGTAAACATGCAGTCACTTTACCAGAGAAACATGCAGTCAGTTTACCAGAGTAAACATGCAGTCAGTTTACCAGAGAAACATGCAGTCAGTTTAACAGAGTAAACATGCAGTCGGTTTACCAGAGAAACATGCAGTCAGTTTACCAGAGTAAACATGCAGTCAGTTTACCAGAGTAAACATGCAGTCGGTTTACCAGAGTAAACATACAGTCAGTTTACCAGAGTAAACATGCAGTCGGTTTACCAGAGTAAACATGCAGTCAGTTTACCAGAGTAAACATGCAGTCGGTTTACCAGAGAAACATACAGTCAGTTTACCAGAGTAAACATGCAGTCAGTTTACCAGAGTAAACATGCAGTCAGTTTACCAGAGAAACATGCAGTCAGTTTACCAGAGTAAACATGCAGTCGGTTTACCAGAGTAAACATACAGTCGGTTTACCAGAGTAAACATGCAGTCAGTTTACCAGAGTAAACATGCAGTCACTTTACCAGAGAAACATGCAGTCAGTTTACCAGAGAAACATGCAGTCAGTTTACCAGAGTAAACATGCAGTCACTTTACCAGAGAAACATGCAGTCAGTTTACCAGAGTAAACATGCAGTCAGTTTACCAGAGAAACATGCAGTCAGTTTACCAGAGTAAACATGCAGTCGGTTTACCAGAGTAAACATACAGTCAGTTTACCAGAGTAAACATGCAGTCAGTTTACCAGAGAAACATGCAGTCGGTTTACCAGAGTAAACATACAATCACTTTACCAGAGTAAACATACAATCAGTTTACCAGAGTAAACATGCAGTCGGTTTACCAGAGTAAACATGCAGTCAGTTTACCAGAGTAAACATGCAGTCGGTTTACCAGAGAAACAATGCAGTCAGTTTACCAGAGAAACATGCAGTCGGTTTACCAGAGTAAACATGCAGTCAGTTTACCAGAGTAAACATGCAGTCGGTTTACCAGAGAAACATGCAGTCAGTTTACCAGAGTAAACATGCAGTCAGTTTACCAGAGTAAACATGCAGTCGGTTTACCAGAGAAACATGCAGTCAGTTTACCAGAGTAAACATGCAGTCAGTTTACCAGAGTAAACATGCAGTCAGTTTACCAGAGAAACATGCAGTCAGTTTACCAGAGTAAACATGCAGTCAGTTTACCAGAGTAAACATGCAGTCGGTTTACCAGAGAAACATGCAGTCAGTTTACCAGAGTAAACATGCAGTCAGTTTACCAGAGAAACATGCAGTCAGTTTACCAGAGAAACATGCAGTCAGTTTACCAGAGTAAACATACAATCACTTTACCAGAGTAAACATACAGTCAGTTTACCAGAGTAAACATGCAGTCGGTTTACCAGAGTAAACATGCAGTCGGTTTACCAGAGTAAACATACAGTCAGTTTACCAGAGTAAACATGCAGTCGGTTTACCAGAGTAAACATGCAGTCGGTTTACCAGAGTAAACATGCAGTCAGTTTACCAGAGTAAAGATACAATCACTTTACCAGAGTAAACATACAGTCAGTTTACCAGAGTAAACATGCAGTCGGTTTACCAGAGTAAACATGCAGTCGGTTTACCAGAGTAAACATACAGTCAGTTTACCAGAGTAAACATGCATTCGGTTTACCAGAGTAAACATGCAGTCAGTTTACCAGAGTAAACATGCAGTCGGTTTACCAGAGAAACATGCAGTCAGTTTACCAGAGTAAACATACAGTCAGTTTACCAGAGTAAACATGCAGTCGGTTTACCAGAGAAACATGCAGTCAGTTTACCAGGGTAAACATGCAGTCAGTTTACCAGAGTAAACATGCAGTCAGTTTACCAGAGAAACATGCAGTCAGTTTACCAGAGTAAACATGCAGTCACTTTACCAGAGAAACATGCAGTCAGTTTACCAGAGTAAACATGCAGTCAGTTTACCAGAGTAAACATGCAGTCAGTTTACCAGAGTAAACATGCAGTCAGTTTACCAGAGTAAACATGCAGTCAGTTTACCAGAGTAAACATGCAGTCGGTTTACCAGAGTAAACATGCAGTCAGTTTACCAGAGAAACATGCAGTCAGTTTACCAGAGTAAACATGCAGTCAGTTTACCAGAGTAAACATGCAGTCGGTTTACCAGAGAAACAAGCAGTCAGTTTACCAGAGTAAACATGCAGTCGGTTTACCAGAGAAACATGCAATCAGTTTACCAGAGTAAACATGCAGTCAGTTTACCAGAGTAAACATGCAGTCAGTTTACCAGAGAAACATGCAGTCAGTTTACCAGAGTAAACATGCAGTCACTTTACCAGAGAAACATGCAGTCAGTTTACCAGAGTAAACATGCAGTCAGTTCACCAGAGTAAACATGCAGTCAGTTTACCAGAGTAAACATGCAGTCAGTTTACCAGAGTAAACATGCAGTCGGTTTACCAGAGTAAACATGCAGTCAGTTTACCAGAGTAAACATGCAGTCGGTTTACCAGAGTAAACATGCAGTCAGTTTACCAGAGTAAACATGCAGTCGGTTTACCAGAGTAAACATGCAGTCAGTTTACCAGAGAAACATGCAGTCAGTTTACCAGAGTAAACATGCAGTCACTTTACCAGAGTAAACATGCAGTCAGTTTACCAGAGAAACATGCAGTCAGTTTACCAGAGTAAACATGCAGTCAGTTTACCAGAGTAAACATGCAGTCAGTTTACCAGAGTAAACATGCAGTCAGTTTACCAGAGTAAACATGCAGTCGGTTTACCAGAGTAAACATGCAGTCGGTTTACCAGAGTAAACATGCAGTCAGTTTACCAGAGAAACATGCAGTCAGTTTACCAGAGTAAACATGCAGTCAGTTTACCAGAGTAAACATGCAATCAGTTTACCAGAGTAAACATGCAGTCACTTTACCAGAGTAAACATGCAGTCGGTTTACCAGAGTAAACATGCAGTCGGTTTACCAGAGTAAACATCCAGTCAGTTTACCAGAGTAAACATGCAGTCAGTTTACCAGAGTAAACATGCAGTCAGTTTACCAGAGGAAACATGCAGTCAGTTTACCAGAGTAAACATGCAGTCACTTTACCAGAGAAACATGCAGTCAGTTTACCAGAGTAAACATGCAGTCAGTTTACCAGAGAAACATGCAGTCAGTTTACCAGAGAAACATGCAGTCAGTTTACCAGAGTAAACATGCAGTCGGTTTACCAGAGTAAACATGCAGTCAGTTTACCAGAGTAAACATGCAGTCAGTTTACCAGAGTAAACATGCAGTCGGTTTACCAGAGAAACATGCAGTCAGTTTACCAGAGTAAACATGCAGTCAGTTTACCAGAGTAAACATGCAGTCGGTTTACCAGAGAAACATGCAGTCAGTTTACCAGAGTAAACATGCAGTCGGTTTACCAGAGTAAACATGCAGTCGGTTTACCAGAGTAAACATGCAGTTAGTTTACCAGAGTAAACATGCAGTCGGTTTACCAGAGAAACATGCAGTCAGTTTACCAGAGTAAACATGCAGTCAGTTTACCAGAGTAAACATGCAGTCAGTTTACCAGAGAAACATGCAGTCAGTTTACCAGAGTAAACATGCAGTCGGTTTACCAGAGAAACATGCAGTCAGTTTACCAGAGTGAACATGCAGTCAGTTTACCAGAGTAAACATGCAGTCAGCTTACCAGAGTAAACATGCAGTCAGTTTACCAGAGTAAACATGCAGTCAGTTTACCAGAGTAAACATGCAGTCAGTTTACCAGAGTAAACATGCAGTCAGTTTACCAGAGTAAACATGCAGTCAGTTTACCAGAGAAACATGCAGTCGGTTTACCAGAGTAAACATGCAGTCAGTTTACCAGAGTAAACATGCAGTCGGTTTACCAGAGTAAACATGCAGTCAGTTTACCAGAGTAAACATGCAGTCAGTTTACCAGAGTAAACATGCAGTCAGTTTACCAGAGAAACATGCAGTCAGTTTACCAGAGTAAACATGCAGTCAGTTTACCAGAGTAAACATGCAGTCGGTTTACCAGAGAAACAAGCAGTCAGTTTACCAGAGTAAACATGCAGTCGGTTTACCAGAGAAACATGCAATCAGTTTACCAGAGTAAACATGCAGTCAGTTTACCAGAGTAAACATGCAGTCAGTTTACCAGAGAAACATGCAGTCAGTTTACCAGAGTAAACATGCAGTCACTTTACCAGAGAAACATGCAGTCAGTTTACCAGAGTAAACATGCAGTCAGTTCACCAGAGTAAACATGCAGTCAGTTTACCAGAGTAAACATGCAGTCAGTTTACCAGAGTAAACATGCAGTCAGTTTACCAGAGTAAACATGCAGTCAGTTTACCAGAGTAAACATGCAGTCGGTTTACCAGAGTAAACATGCAGTCAGTTTACCAGAGTAAACATGCAGTCGGTTTACCAGAGTAAACATGCAGTCAGTTTACCAGAGAAACATGCAGTCAGTTTACCAGAGTAAACATGCAGTCACTTTACCAGAGTAAACATGCAGTCAGTTTACCAGAGAAACATGCAGTCAGTTTACCAGAGTAAACATGCAGTCAGTTTACCAGAGTAAACATGCAGTCAGTTTACCAGAGTAAACATGCAGTCAGTTTACCAGAGTAAACATGCAGTCGGTTTACCAGAGTAAACATGCAGTCGGTTTACCAGAGTAAACATGCAGTCAGTTTACCAGAGAAACATGCAGTCAGTTTACCAGAGTAAACATGCAGTCAGTTTACCAGAGTAAACATGCAATCAGTTTACCAGAGTAAACATGCAGTCACTTTACCAGAGTAAACATGCAGTCGGTTTACCAGAGTAAACATGCAGTCGGTTTACCAGAGTAAACATCCAGTCAGTTTACCAGAGTAAACATGCAGTCAGTTTACCAGAGTAAACATGCAGTCAGTTTACCAGAGGAAACATGCAGTCAGTTTACCAGAGTAAACATGCAGTCACTTTACCAGAGAAACATGCAGTCAGTTTACCAGAGTAAACATGCAGTCAGTTTACCAGAGAAACATGCAGTCAGTTTACCAGAGAAACATGCAGTCAGTTTACCAGAGTAAACATGCAGTCGGTTTACCAGAGTAAACATGCAGTCAGTTTACCAGAGTAAACATGCAGTCAGTTTACCAGAGTAAACATGCAGTCGGTTTACCAGAGAAACATGCAGTCAGTTTACCAGAGTAAACATGCAGTCAGTTTACCAGAGTAAACATGCAGTCGGTTTACCAGAGAAACATGCAGTCAGTTTACCAGAGTAAACATGCAGTCGGTTTACCAGAGTAAACATGCAGTCGGTTTACCAGAGTAAACATGCAGTTAGTTTACCAGAGTAAACATGCAGTCGGTTTACCAGAGAAACATGCAGTCAGTTTACCAGAGTAAACATGCAGTCAGTTTACCAGAGTAAACATGCAGTCAGTTTACCAGAGAAACATGCAGTCAGTTTACCAGAGTAAACATGCAGTCGGTTTACCAGAGAAACATGCAGTCAGTTTACCAGAGTGAACATGCAGTCAGTTTACCAGAGTAAACATGCAGTCAGCTTACCAGAGTAAACATGCAGTCACTTTACCAGAGTAAACATGCAGTCAGTTTACCAGAGTAAACATGCAGTCAGTTTACCAGAGTAAACATGCAGTCAGTTTACCAGAGTAAACATGCAGTCAGTTTACCAGAGTAAACATGCAGTCGGTTTACCAGAGTAAACATGCAGTCAGTTTACCAGAGTAAACATGCAGTCGGTTTACCAGAGTAAACATGCAGTCAGTTTACCAGAGTAAACATGCAGTCGGTTTACCAGAGTAAACATGCAGTCAGTTTACCAGAGAAACATGCAGTCAGTTTACCAGAGTAAACATGCAGTCACTTTACCAGAGTAAACATGCAGTCAGTTTACCAGAGAAACATGCAGTCAGTTTACCAGAGTAAACATGCAGTCAGTTTACCAGAGTAAACATGCAGTCAGTTTACCAGAGTAAACATGCAGTCAGTTTACCAGAGTAAACATGCAGTCGGTTTACCAGAGTAAACATGCAGTCGGTTTACCAGAGTAAACATGCAGTCAGTTTACCAGAGAAACATGCAGTCAGTTTACCAGAGTAAACATGCAGTCAGTTTACCAGAGTAAACATGCAATCAGTTTACCAGAGTAAACATGCAGTCACTTTACCAGAGTAAACATGCAGTCGGTTTACCAGAGTAAACATGCAGTCGGTTTACCAGAGTAAACATCCAGTCAGTTTACCAGAGTAAACATGCAGTCAGTTTACCAGAGTAAACATGCAGTCAGTTTACCAGAGGAAACATGCAGTCAGTTTACCAGAGTAAACATGCAGTCACTTTACCAGAGAAACATGCAGTCAGTTTACCAGAGTAAACATGCAGTCAGTTTACCAGAGAAACATGCAGTCAGTTTACCAGAGAAACATGCAGTCAGTTTACCAGAGTAAACATGCAGTCGGTTTACCAGAGTAAACATGCAGTCAGTTTACCAGAGTAAACATGCAGTCAGTTTACCAGAGTAAACATGCAGTCGGTTTACCAGAGAAACATGCAGTCAGTTTACCAGAGTAAACATGCAGTCAGTTTACCAGAGTAAACATGCAGTCGGTTTACCAGAGAAACATGCAGTCAGTTTACCAGAGTAAACATGCAGTCGGTTTACCAGAGTAAACATGCAGTCGGTTTACCAGAGTAAACATGCAGTTAGTTTACCAGAGTAAACATGCAGTCGGTTTACCAGAGAAACATGCAGTCAGTTTACCAGAGTAAACATGCAGTCAGTTTACCAGAGTAAACATGCAGTCAGTTTACCAGAGAAACATGCAGTCAGTTTACCAGAGTAAACATGCAGTCGGTTTACCAGAGAAACATGCAGTCAGTTTACCAGAGTGAACATGCAGTCAGTTTACCAGAGTAAACATGCAGTCAGCTTACCAGAGTAAACATGCAGTCAGTTTACCAGAGTAAACATGCAGTCAGTTTACCAGAGTAAACATGCAGTCAGTTTACCAGAGTAAACATGCAGTCAGTTTACCAGAGTAAACATGCAGTCAGTTTACCAGAGAAACATGCAGTCGGTTTACCAGAGTAAACATGCAGTCAGTTTACCAGAGTAAACATGCAGTCGGTTTACCAGAGTAAACATGCAGTCAGTTTACCAGAGTAAACATGCAGTCAGTTTACCAGAGTAAACATGCAGTCAGTTTACCAGAGAAACATGCAGTCAGTTTACCAGAGTAAACATGCAGTCAGTTTACCAGAGTAAACATGCAGTCGGTTTACCAGAGAAACAAGCAGTCAGTTTACCAGAGTAAACATGCAGTCGGTTTACCAGAGAAACATGCAATCAGTTTACCAGAGTAAACATGCAGTCAGTTTACCAGAGTAAACATGCAGTCAGTTTACCAGAGAAACATGCAGTCAGTTTACCAGAGTAAACATGCAGTCACTTTACCAGAGAAACATGCAGTCAGTTTACCAGAGTAAACATGCAGTCAGTTCACCAGAGTAAACATGCAGTCAGTTTACCAGAGTAAACATGCAGTCAGTTTACCAGAGTAAACATGCAGTCAGTTTACCAGAGTAAACATGCAGTCAGTTTACCAGAGTAAACATGCAGTCGGTTTACCAGAGTAAACATGCAGTCAGTTTACCAGAGTAAACATGCAGTCGGTTTACCAGAGTAAACATGCAGTCAGTTTACCAGAGAAACATGCAGTCAGTTTACCAGAGTAAACATGCAGTCACTTTACCAGAGTAAACATGCAGTCAGTTTACCAGAGAAACATGCAGTCAGTTTACCAGAGTAAACATGCAGTCAGTTTACCAGAGTAAACATGCAGTCAGTTTACCAGAGTAAACATGCAGTCAGTTTACCAGAGTAAACATGCAGTCGGTTTACCAGAGTAAACATGCAGTCGGTTTACCAGAGTAAACATGCAGTCGGTTTACCAGAGAAACATGCAGTCAGTTTACCAGAGTAAACATGCAGTCAGTTTACCAGAGTAAACATGCAATCAGTTTACCAGAGTAAACATGCAGTCACTTTACCAGAGTAAACATGCAGTCGGTTTACCAGAGTAAACATGCAGTCGGTTTACCAGAGTAAACATCCAGTCAGTTTACCAGAGTAAACATGCAGTCAGTTTACCAGAGTAAACATGCAGTCAGTTTACCAGAGGAAACATGCAGTCAGTTTACCAGAGTAAACATGCAGTCACTTTACCAGAGAAACATGCAGTCAGTTTACCAGAGTAAACATGCAGTCAGTTTACCAGAGAAACATGCAGTCAGTTTACCAGAGAAACATGCAGTCAGTTTACCAGAGTAAACATGCAGTCGGTTTACCAGAGTAAACATGCAGTCAGTTTACCAGAGTAAACATGCAGTCAGTTTACCAGAGTAAACATGCAGTCGGTTTACCAGAGAAACATGCAGTCAGTTTACCAGAGTAAACATGCAGTCAGTTTACCAGAGTAAACATGCAGTCGGTTTACCAGAGAAACATGCAGTCAGTTTACCAGAGTAAACATGCAGTCGGTTTACCAGAGTAAACATGCAGTCGGTTTACCAGAGTAAACATGCAGTTAGTTTACCAGAGTAAACATGCAGTCGGTTTACCAGAGAAACATGCAGTCAGTTTACCAGAGTAAACATGCAGTCAGTTTACCAGAGTAAACATGCAGTCAGTTTACCAGAGAAACATGCAGTCAGTTTACCAGAGTAAACATGCAGTCGGTTTACCAGAGAAACATGCAGTCAGTTTACCAGAGTGAACATGCAGTCAGTTTACCAGAGTAAACATGCAGTCAGCTTACCAGAGTAAACATGCAGTCACTTTACCAGAGTAAACATGCAGTCAGTTTACCAGAGTAAACATGCAGTCAGTTTACCAGAGTAAACATGCAGTCAGTTTACCAGAGTAAACATGCAGTCAGTTTACCAGAGAAACATGCAGTCGGTTTACCAGAGTAAACATGCAGTCAGTTTACCAGAGTAAACATGCAGTCGGTTTACCAGAGTAAACATGCAGTCAGTTTACCAGAGTAAACATGCAGTCAGTTTACCAGAGTAAACATGCAGTCAGTTTACCAGAGTAAACATGCAGTCAGTTTACCAGAGAAACATGCAGTCAGTTTACCAGAGTAAACATGCAGTCAGTTTACCAGAGAAACATACAGTCAGTTTACCAGAGTAAACATACAGTCACTTTACCAGAGAAACATGCAGTCAGTTTACCAGAGTAAACATACAGTCAGTTTACCAGAGTAAACATACAGTCAGTTTACCAGAGTAAACATACAGTCAGTTTACCAGAGTAAACATACAGTCAGTTTACCAGAGTAAACATACAGTCACTTTACCAGAGAAACATGCAGTCGGTTTACCAGAGTAAACATACAGTCGGTTTACCAGAGAAACATACAGTCGGTTTACCAGAGAAACATACAGTCGGTTTACCAGAGTAAACATGCAGTCGGTTTACCAGAGTAAACATGCAGTCGGTTTACCAGAGTAAACATGCAGTCGGTTTACCAGAGTAAACATGCAGTCGGTTTACCAGAGTAAACATGCAGTCGGTTTACCAGAGTAAACATGCAGTCGGTTTACCAGAGTAAACATGCAGTCAGTTTACCAGAGTAAACATGCAGTCACTTTACCAGAGTAAACATGCAGTTGGTTTACCAGAGAAAAATGCAGTCGCTTTTCATAGCGGAAGTAACAGAATTCATAGTGGAGGTAACAGAATTCATAGCGGAGGTAACAGAATTAATGGCAGAGGTAACATAATTCATAGTGGAGGTAACAGTGATGAGTGCTGAGTACAATTGGGCATTCCAAATTGGGGAGAAGGGGGGGGGGCTTTAATAAAAAAATAATTATTTTCGCATCATTTTCTGTTGGTCTTTACGTTTTTTTTCTGTTTTGTTTGAAAATTTAAATTGAATCTCTTGTGCAGGACCTACAATTACGTGGCAACAAGGACCATATTCCAGTAAAGCCAGGATTTATCTGAATTACTGCATTTGTAAAGAGAGAAAAAAACAGTTTAATTTATTTGTAAGACAAAGTGAAAAACATGTGGAACAAAGGCCTGGTTGTTTATTGGACACCGGCAGTGATGATGATGATGAAGTGGATGATGCTGAGTGGATGATGAAGGAGCAGCACATGTTGCTGTAAGATGCTGGTTTGATGGAAGTGCCGCCAAGCTGAAATGGTCTAAGGTTTCCTATTCCCACCAGACCTACTGAGATCACATGTTTACGCCACATTCCTCATATACACGCACACAGGCACACACACGCATGCACGCACACACACACACACACACACACACACACACACACTGCACACACACACGTACATACACAAATACGCACGCAAACAGAAATGAACATACACTGGCACGCACACACACACACATACACAAATACTGCACACACACGCCCAGCTATGTACACACACAGGTACACACACATGCAGGTACGCACAAACACACATTGGCACACACACACATGCATACATACACACACACACACACACACACACACATACACACACACATTATGTTAAGTACATTATGAAATGTACTGTGTTTAACAGCCTGCGTGGACTTGGACCTAAATACTGGGAAAGTGAGGATTAGTCCCTATTCAATAACAATCTTCATAAAAGTCATATCACTGAGATATAAAGCAAACAGAAGTAAACCCGAATTAACAACCCTGCAGTATATGTCTTTTATAGTGTTCCTGGTCCTCTCTCTCTGTGATGAACATGCCCCATTCTCACCTGTAGTATGTTTCTGGAACATTCCCTGTCCTTATTGTGACCTGCAGTTTCAGCAGTAGGTTTGCACAGCATGTGAAAGTGGTGCTCTTCATGTGAGAGCAGGCAACACCATCCTAGGCTCTTTTTAAGAGTCCGTTCTGAGGCCGTGCAGAAACTGACAGGACTCACCTGTCCACCTGTACCTGAGAGGTTCTGGAGTCTCACCTCAGCACAAAGTCTCAGCTCAGGCTCCGCCTCCTGCCAAATAGGTGAAAGTACAGGTGTGATTGAGAGAGAGAGAGAGAGAGAGAGAGAGAGAGAGAGAGAGAGATCCGTCTGTCAGTCCGACAGTGAACCCATCCCCGATGGGAGGAGGGAGGGGCAGGGGTGTGGT
This sequence comes from Synaphobranchus kaupii, assembly GCA_029718625.1. Classification (NCBI taxonomy): domain Eukaryota; kingdom Metazoa; phylum Chordata; class Actinopteri; order Anguilliformes; family Synaphobranchidae; genus Synaphobranchus; species Synaphobranchus kaupii. The sequence goes on from CM056381.1 coordinate 81,970,055, forward strand.
GCCACTCTATATAAGCACACCGGTCCCGCAGGTGCGAGATCAGACCAGACTGGAGAAATCCCAGCACAAACCCGAGAGCTTCTATCAGACCATATCACCCACAGGTAAGCGTGCGCCTCTGATATCAGACCACATCACCCACAGGTAAGTGTGCGCCTCTGATATCCGTCCACATCCCCAAAAGGTAAGTGTGGGCCTCAGTTTCGGCAGCTGCAAGGGTCTCAAATGTCTGATCACTCACAGCCTTCAAAAGAGCACCAAGAAAAAAGCAGATAACAGACAGGCATTATACTGCACGTTTCTGTACTGATTGTTGTTTTTGAGGCAGATGTTTTAGTATTGGCTCTGCTAAATGCATAAATGTAGCATAATGCTAAATGCATAAATGTAGCATAATGCTAAATGCATAAATGTAGCATAATGCTAAATGCATAAATGTAGCATAATGAATGTGTACTAATGCAGGGTTCATACCGCACACCTGTCAGTTTGGGGAAAAGGAACATCATGGGTATCAACTGACTAATACAACAATAAAACGAAAGTGAGAGATGGCCTCTTTTCAGAATTGCACAATACAATGTTACTTAGAGAATCCAATTTTATAGTATTTATGCAGAGAGACCCTATACCTGCAATAAGCAGGTGAGACTAATGTAAAGGTAACATACAGGTGAATCAGTGCAGCTGTCGTTTTGTGTTTTGGAGTTTTTTCTGAAGAGAGGTGTGTCTTTGCAGAGTGTTCATTTCTACCATAGATACTGTCTAGCATAGATACTGGCCACCATAGATACTGTCTAGCATAGATACTGGCCACCATAGATGCCAGGCACCATAGATACTATCTAGCATAGATACTGGCCACCATAGATACTGGGCACCATAAATAATACTGGCCACCATAGATACCAGGCACCATAGATACTATCTAGCATAGATACTGGCCACCATAGATACTGGGCACCATAAATAATACTGGCCACCATAAATACCGGGCACCATAGATATTATCTATCAGAGATATAATACTGGCCACCATATATAATACTGGCTATCATATATAATATTTGCCACCATAGAAACTGGCTTCAGCCAGCAGGTGTTTCTATTTTGCAGGGTTCTCAGAAAGAGTCTGCTCTAAAGTTCAAGGTTCCCCAGAAAAGAAAGAAAGAAAGATGGGAGTGGAGGAGGCGGAGGTGGTAAGGAGGAGAGGAGATAAGGTTTATTGCGCTCTTTATACTGAGTGTGTGCTGTTGGCTTTCTCTCTCTCTCTCTCTGCACAACAGATTCCTACCGCTCTACTGCCGTGTGTCAAGCTCCAGACATGCGTTACAGCAGCCTGGCCTTTCTCCTGCTCCTCACCTGCGTCTGCCTCACTCTGGCACAAGGTAGCCACGCCCTTTACCCCCCCCAACCTTACATCCCCCACACTCTACACCTCACACTCCCACCTCACCCCCCCCACCCCCACCCCCATCTGCCAGGTGGTCCATTGGAGGCATAATTTCTGGAACAAATCCACACAGTAAAATATCCAGCGCTAATTCAATGCTAACAGAGTTAATATGTGTTCATACACATTTACATTAATGCTGCTCCTCTGTTCTGCACTGTTAAACTCTGCCTAAACCCCCCTGCTATGAAATCCAAACTTCACTGTGCAGGCGAATCTGAAAGATAAGTCATTTCAGAGAGCTTATCCTTATCTTATCCCAGTGCCTACATAAGGATGGGCTATTTGATCTGGATCACGCTTGGTGGCTGATAAAAGTTTAGTGTATTTGTGTAGTGGGAGTCTGAGTCTGGCCTATCACTAGCAACTGAAGTGAAACTAAAGCAGACACTGTAACAAACCCTATGGCCCAGGGACACAGAAAGAACAGCAACAAAAGCTTTAATTACGCATTACTTTAGACTGCGTAATAGAGAAGGCCTGGAGACGCAAGAACGTGTCGCTTCATGTGTGAGTTAAATCTCCGTCTGCGCGGAGGGTGATTGTAACATTAGTAACCTGCTTCCTGCTTCCTGCTTCCTGCTTCGCTTTGCCCTCTGCCCCAGGCTCCTATGAGGATTGCTGTCTGAAGTACGTCAAATCCGTCCCCAAGAAGATCAAACACGGGGTTGCGTCATACAGGCGCCAAGAAGCCGACGGCGGCTGCAACATCCCGGCCATCGTGTGAGTGCTGACCGCCCAAGTTCCACATCAATGGCGGGAAGTGCTCAGTGCATTCTGGTCATACATACAACGGCGGGAAGTGCTCAGTGCATTCTGGTCATACATACAAATCCCTACAGAGAAAAGCAAAAAAGCCTAAAACACAAATGCTTTAGTGTTTTCCACAATAAGTCATTTGCTCAGAATGTTTTGTTTACAAGGTTCCTGTACCTGGAGATTGACAAAACCTATGTTTTTATCAATAATACATCAACACATATCTACAGATAAACTTCAGGAAAGTTATTAAATTGCACATATGACCTAAAAAAAGAAAGAAAAGAAAACACATCACAAATTTGTAATTGGTGCAGACAAATCTGGGTTTTTAAAGTGATAAAAAATGGAGTGTTGCAGGTATAAAACATGTGAAAGGAGCCTGTGCTATTCACTGGTGTAACCTAGCTGGAATTAAAGTTATCAAACACATTTAGAGTCAGCATGATGGATTGTCACTATGCTGCCACAACAAGAAATGTGTAAATGTGTAAATGCGTAAATGAGTAAATGTGTAAATGTGTAAATGCGTAAATGTGTAAATGAGTAAATGTGTACATGCGTAAATGAGTAAATGTGTAAATGCGTAAATGAGTAAATGTGTAAATGCGTAAATGCGTAAATGCGTAAATGCGTAAATGTGTAAATGTGTAAATGAGTAAATGTGGAAATGCGTAAATGTGGAAATGCGTAAATGAGTAAATGTGTAAATGAGTAAATGAGTAAATGCGTAAATGCGTAAATGTGTAAATGAGTAAATGTGTAAATGCGTAAATGTGTAAATGTGGAAATGAGTAAATGTGGAAATGCGTAAATGCGTAAATGTGTAAATGCGTAAATGTGTAAATGCGTAAATGAGTAAATGTGTAAATGCGTAAATAAGTAAATGAGTAAATGAGTAAATGAGTAAATGTGTAAATGCGTAAATGAGTAAATGCGTAAATGAGTAAATGTGTAAATGCGTAAATGCGTAAATGAGTAAATGCGTAAATGAGTAAATGTGTAAATGAGTAAATGCGTAAATGAGTAAATGTGTAAATGAGTAAATGTGTAAATGTGTAAATGAGTAAATGTGTAAATGCGTAAATGAGTAAATGTGTAAATGCGTAAATAAGTAAATGAGTAAATGAGTAAATGAGTAAATGTGTAAATGCGTAAATGAGTAAATGCGTAAATGAGTAAATGTGTAAATGCGTAAATGCGTAAATGAGTAAATGCGTAAATGAGTAAATGTGTAAATGAGTAAATGCGTAAATGTGTAAATGAGTAAATGTGTAAATGTGTAAATGAGTAAATGTGTAAATGCGTAAATGTGGAAATGTGCGACACAGCAAATCTCCTTCCCCCCCGTTTTTTAAACATGATTTTTTTTGATAGGTACCTTTACTTTACTACCAGTGGCTTTTCAAGAAAATGCATGCAGTTATTCTTTGACTAATATTAAAGAATGCTGTAAAAACAATTGGAGATTTAAAAGCCTTATTAATTTGCCTATCCAATATGGATTTACAGTGCACCCCAAAAGTGTTATGACAGTGACACATACAGTGACACATTTTTTGTTGTTTTGGCTCTGTACTCCTGCAGGGAGTGGAACTAAATTAAGCTGTAAATTACACAGGAATGGTATGGAACCCATGGTTGGCTAAATGGCTGTAAGTCATCCAGGGTCAACGGTATCAAATGAGCCTCAAACCATCACTCTGCTGCAGATATGCTCAGATATGCAGTAGATATGGATGGATCACTTTAAGAGTTGTTTCTCCGGACTTATTTTTCCATAGAGTTCAATAGAAAAATGAGTCAGGAGAAACAACGACCCTTAAAGTGATCCATCCATATCTACTGCATATCTGGCAGCAGAGTGATGGTTTGAGGCTCGTTTGATACCTCAGACCCTTGATGACTTACAGACATTTACCTGTAGTGTGAATGAGGCCTAAGGGCTCTAATGGCTGTGCTCTTCCTTGAACTTGAACCAGCAACTCCTTTAGTGAAAATGTAGGTTCCCATAAAAGCCACAGAATTTATGCATCTGAACAGAAACAGACAGCAGTGCTGATTCTAAGAGCTTCTGGGTTCAGTCAGATGAACGCAAACGGTTGTGTGATGATCCTCTCTTTCTCTCTCTCTCTCCTTCTGTCTCCCCACTCTCTCTCCCTCCCTCCCTCCCTCCATCTCTCTCTCCCTCTCTCCCTTTCTCTCCCTCCCTCCATCTCTCTCAGGTTTACCTTGAGAAGGGGCAGGGTGTTCTGTGCAGACCCCAGTCAGAGCTGGGCTCAACACCTCGTTAACAGGATCGACAGCAGGAAGGTACTTCCTCTTCCACTTCCTGTTTACACTGGGAAAGGAACACACACTCCAGCTGCAATGCCAATTTACAGTATATATTATGACATAGCATCATTACATTATATTGTTTGTTGTGTTATACTAATCACATACATTACTGTACATAGTTTAATAAACTGTGCTTTAACACAGGTAGAAAGTTAGCATGAATGATATTTGTGTTTAACCCTTTAAAGTTTAAGATCACACATATGTGATTAGAATGTTCTTAACTGAACATTCCAATGCTGATGTAATAATCACTATTGATAATTGAAAGCAATGGAGTTCTAGAACACTAGAATTTTGCAAAAACATTCCAAAAAACCTACTATTCAAAGGGTTAACGCTATCTTTTCTCCCTCCCATGCCCCCACAGGGCCCTAAAAGGCCAAAGAGGCGTGGCTAAGAGATGTTCCACTGTGAGGCCCCTCCCCCAGCCACCCGTACCCTCAGACCTCACCCTCAGAGCTTGGTGTCGGATAGAGGCATGACTGACACTGGCTAATACGCTTTCACTGATCTCAGATCAGCCTGCTCCCGTCCCGTCCCAGAGAGCTGATCCATCACCTAACGCCTGATCCCAGAACAGCCCCGCCCACCCGCCTGTCTGCTCTGCCTGATCCCTCTCATGCTGAGCACCCCTGCCCGCTAAGCACCCTGGGTAATACTGCAACTCTGCAATAAACAACAGCAACGTAATACACCCATATTATCAGTCTCAGTAGCCTGCAGACCCCCGTGCTCTCCATGACTGACTGTATATCAGCCGTCCAGCACTTTCTGTGTAGCATTAGTGAATAAGCAGCTGTGGGATAGCTGTGTGAGGGGCAGCTGTGTGAGGGTAGCTGTGTGAGGGGCAGATGCAGGGTCTATAGGCTACAGGGGCTGTTATAGGGCAGTAGAACAGGTACAATGCTTCCCTTCGTCTCTGCAAATAATCTGTGTTGTGATGATAATCTGTGTGTTGCGATGATAATCTGCGTAGTTTAAAGCAGTTTTTTTATCTTGGTGTCCGAAAGGTTGGAGTTTGGTGTTCATGCCAAAGTGTCGACTGCAGTATTGTGTGGGTTTGTGGAAGCGTTGGGTTTGTGGAAGTGTTGGGTTTGTGGAAGCATTGGGTTGGTGGAAGCGTTGGGTTGGTGTAAGGTTACTGTAAGGTTTGGGGCAGGGCTCAGACCTTACGCTGATTTATTGGGCCTGTTGTACAGCTTTATTTTACAGTTGGTCATAAAGATACCGAATGACTCTGTATGTTACCTTGCGTTTGTTTGCTTTTTTATCAGTGGTTTTACGACAGACACATGAAGCTTGTTACCGCCTGAAAAGTGTGTGATACTGCATTTGCCTTTCAATGCCTGATTGTGTTACTGCTGTGCTTTATGTTCAATAAAACCATGAAATGAGTAATACTTCCTGTTTGTCAGACTGCATTTCCTGTCCTGTGATGCAAAGTTGGGACCATAATGCAACATTCTCAGATATTATATTTCTTCATGCAAGAGGACATACATTATTCAGTCTAGACCTAAAATCTGTGCATTAGGGATTTGTGACCTGTCCAGGGTGTATTCCTGTCTCCTGCCCAATGCATGCTGGGATAGACTCCAGCTCCCCATGACCCTGACCAGGAATAAGCTGGTTAGATAATGGATGGATGGATATGTGACCAGTGTGCATGTTGATTGGTGGTCAGCTGTGTGCTCATATGAAGGACGGTAGTTTCTGGTCACCTGGCATCAGCTGCTCCCAGGAAACAGGAAACAGGCAGAGTTGGAAAATCCAGGTTCAGAAAGTAAAACTCCACCCTAGTATTTTATTCCAATTACAATTCTTCACAATTAGCGCAATTCTTCAGCACAGGAGGTAGAAGTACTTAGTGAAATCAGCTGGCTGAGTTCATGAGTGAAAGAAAAACATGGCAAGACTTTTACTGCCTGACCCCCTAGATTTTACACCTCTGGAAACAGGTGTATAATCACAGAATGTATATATAAGAGTATACGGTCACTGGGAGCTGTGGGGACAATAGGTAGGTTAGGTATATGTGCGGTAAGTTAGGTATGTTTGAAGTATGCTAGGTACATGTATATGTAGGGTATGTTGGGAATATGGCATTCAAAAACATGGAAACCACTGGCAGTAATGTATTAGTCTAATAACACACTCAGTAGTCTCACGCTGATAACTCACAATACTGACAAAACTGTCTGTCGTTTTCAGTCATTTCAGCTTCATACAAGGCACCATTTCTACAGACATGATTTTACAACATGATTAGACTCTAGACTAGACTAGAAATTCACTAGACTTCTCTAATATTTTGGAATTTTTCACAATTTAGGAGGAAGTGCATCTCTGTCTCAACCTTACCTCTCTCAATTCAATTCAATATGCTTTATTGGCATGACAATCTCTCTCTCTCTCTTTCTCTCTCTCTCTCTCTCTCCACAGTACATGTGACCTTTATACTTTCAGTTTTGAACAAAAGGCCCCTGTGTGTCTTTGCTTCCTTCTCCTCTAAGGATCAAAGGCAGTGTAATTTACACTCTGCACGTCTTAAACGCCTCTTCCAAACACCAACATATAATATATGACGCAGCCCGCGGTAGTTTATGCATCGTAGTTAATCTCTGTCTCTAGGCTCTCGTACAAGTCCATTCCTGCTCTGTTCCAGAGTGAGTATCCTGTGTTCCCGGCAGTGTGTGTTTTATGGGCAGCACACAGGGGGGCACTTCGGATAAGTCTCATTAGCTCACACATGCAGAGGGGATAAGTCTCATTAGCTCACACACGCAGAGGGGATAAGTCTCATTAGCTCACACACGCAGAGGGGATGAGTCTCATTAGCTCACACACGCAGAGGGGATAAGTCTCATTAGCTCACACACGCAGAGGGGATAAGTCTCATTTGCTCACACACGCAGAGGGGATAAGTCTCATTTGCTCACACACGCAGAGGGGATAAGTCTCATTTGCTCACACACGCAGAGGGGATAAGTCTCATTTGCTCACACACGCAGAGGGGATAAGTCTCATTTGCTCACACACGCAGAGGAGAGCTCAAGATCATAGTTCTGGGGTTGCAGGCTCAAATCACAGGTGTGGCACAGCTGTTGTACCTTGTCTCATGAGAGTGATAAGCTTCATAAATACACTGCCTGGCCAAAAAAAAAGTCGCAGTTGCACCAGTCATGCATAGTGCCCACTGTACAAGCCTCTGGAGGCAGTGTTATGATCTGGGGTTGCTTCAATTGGTCAGGTCTAGGCTCAGCAACATTATGCAGAAATAAAATGAAGTCAGCTGAGTACCTGAATGTACTGAATGACCAGGTTATCCCATCAATGGGCATATTCCAGGACAACAATGCCAAGATTCATCGGGCTCAAATTGTGAAAGAGTGGTTCAGGGAGCATGAGGAATCATTTTCACACATGAACTGGCCACCAGAGTCCTGACCTTAACCCCATAGAAAGTCTTTGGGATGTGCTGGAGAAGACTTTACAGAGTGGTTTGACTCTCCTGTCGTCAATACCAGATCTCGGCCAAAAATTAATGCAAGTCTGGACGCAAATAAATGTTGTGACGTTGCATAAGGTTGTCGAAACAATGCCACGACGAATGCGCGCCATAATCAAAGCTAAAGGCGGCCCAACAAAATATTACAGTGTGCGACTTTTTTTTTGGCCAGGCAGTGAGTACCTGTCAGATCACTCATAATCATAATCTAATCAGCAAATAAACGGCTTATTTTGTAATGTTTTGGAAAGGAGATTATCTGATGTTTTGGACCTTATTGTTTTGTAAAATCATGTCCAACCACCAACATTCCCCTGCATAGAATTTATTCACCCACAGAGCCATGCACCCATCTACCTTTGGGATGGGGGCGGAGCCCTGCATGAGGCAGAGGGGATGGGGGCGGAGCCCTGCAATCAGGCAGAGGGGGATGGGGGCGGAGCCCTGCATGAGGCAGAGGGGATGGGGGCGGAGCCCTGCATGAGGCAGAGGGGATGGGGGCGGAGCCCTGCATGAGGCAGAGGGGATGGGGGCGGAGCCCTGCATGAGGCAGAGGGGATGGGGGCGGAGCCCTGCATGAGGCAGAGGGGATGGGGGCGGAGCCCTGCATGAGGCAGAGGGGATGGGGGCGGAGCCCTGCATGAGGCAGAGGGGATGGGGGCGGAGCCCTGCATGAGGCAGAGGGGATGGGGGCGGAGCCCTGCATGAGGCAGAGGGGATGGGGGCGGAGCCCTGCATGAGGCAGAGGGGATGGGGGCGGAGCCCTGCATGAGGCAGAGGGGGATGGGGGCGGAGCCCTGCATGAGGCAGAGGGGGATGGGGGCGGAGCCCTGCATGAGGCAGAGGGGATGGGGGCGGAGCCCTGCATGAGGCAGAGGGGATGGGGGCGGAGCCCTGCATGAGGCAGAGGGGGATGGGGGCGGAGCCCTGCATGAGGCAGAGGGGGTGGGGGCGGAGCCCTGCATGAGGCAGAGGGGGATGGGGGCGGAGCCCTGCATGAGGCAGAGGGGGATGGGGGCGGAGCCCTGCATGAGGCAGAGGGGGATGGGGGCGGAGCCCTGCATGAGGCAGAGGGGGATGGGGGCGGAGCTGGGGGCGGAGCCCTGCATGAGGGCTGCCAAATCATTAACTCACCCGGGTTTATTTACAAAACTCAAGTACAGGCACATATATGTACCCATATGTACCCATATGTACCCACCAGAGTCTATTTACAATACAAATAAACCATGCACACAAGCCTGGCTATGGTAGGCCATGCTCCTACAGGGTATAGCAGGGTATAGCAGCGTATAGCAGGGTATAGCAGCGTAGAGCAGGGTATAGCAGGGTATAGCATATCCAGACCAGCACAAAACCGTCCCGCCTCAGGCCTACACCAACTTTAAACTGCATCACATGTACACAGTGTTTACATTACATTTACACCAAGCTTAAACGACCACAGCATTAGACAGGGCTTAAACTACACCAGGTTTACACAGTGTTTAAATAACACCAGGTTTACACATGGTTTAATTACAAACCTCAATTCCAAAAAAGTTGGGACAGTATGTAAAATGCAAATAAAAGCAGAAGACAGTGATTTGTAAATTCTCTTTTACATATATTTAATTGAAATCAGTACAAATAAAAGATATTTAATGTTTTACCTTATCAACTTTATATAGATTTTTGTAAATATATGCTAATTCCGAATTTGATGCCTGCAACACGCTCCAAAAAAGTTGGGACGGGGGCAATATAAGACTAGGAAGGTTGTGGAATGTTCAAAAAACACCTGTTTGGAACATTCAAGGATGGGTCGAGGTTCGCCACTTTGCGAAAAACTGCGTCAGCGAATAGTGCAACAGTTTAAGAACAACGTTCCTCAACGCACGATTGCAAGGAATTTAGGGATTTCATCTTCTACAGTCCATAATATTATTAAAATATTCAGAGAATCTGGAGAAATCTCCGTGTGCAAAGGGCAAGACCGAAAACCAATATTGAATGCCCGTGACCTTTGATCCCTTAGGCGGCTCTGCATTATGCTTCTGTAATGAATATAACCAAATGGGCTTCTGTAATTAATATAACCACATGGGCTTCTGTAATTAATATAACCACATGGGCTCGGAAATACTTCAGAAACCGTTGTCAGTGAACACAGTTTGACTTTCCATGTACAAATACAAGTTAAGACTCTACTATGCAAAGTGTAAGCCATATATCAACAACATCCAGAAACGCCGCCGACTTCTCTGGGCTCATCTGAGATGAACTGACACAAAGTGGAAACGTGTGTTGTGGTCTGACATAGTGCCCATGGTATGGGGGTGTGTTAGTGCCCATGGTATGGGGGTGTGTTAGTGCCCATGGTATGGGGGTGTGTTAGTGCCCATGGTATGGGGGTGTGTTAGTGCCCATGGTATGGGGGTGTGTTAGTGCCCATGGTATGGGGGTGTGTTAGTGCCCATGGCATGGGGGTGTGTTAGTGCCCATGGTATGGGGGTGTGTTAGTGCCCATGGCATGGGGGTGTGTTAGTGCCCATGGTATGGGGGTGTGTTAGTGCCCATGGTATGGGGGTGTGTTAGTGCCCATGGCATGGGGGTGTGTTAGTGCCCATGGTATGAGGGTGTGTTAGTGCCCATGGTATGGGGGTGTGTTAGTGCCCATGGTATGGGGGTGTGTTAGTGCCCATGGCATGGGGGTGTGTTAGTGCCCATGGCATGGGGGTGTGTTAGTGCCCATGGTATGGGGGTGTGTTAGTGCCCATGGTATGGGGGTGTGTTAGTGCCCATGGAATGGGGGTGTGTTAGTGCCCATGGTATGGGGGTGTGTTAGTGCCCATGGTATGGGGGTGTGTTAGTGCCCATGGTATGGGGGTGTGTTAGTGCCCATGGTATGGGGGTGTGTTAGTGTTAGTGCCCATGGTATGGGGGTGTGTTAGTGCCCATGGTATGGGGGTGTGTTAGTGCCCATGGTATGGGGGTGTGTTAGTGCCCATTGTATGAGGGTGTGTTAGTGCCCATGGTATGGGGGTGTGTTAGTGCCCATGGTATGGGGGTGTGTTAGTGCCCATGGCATGGGGGTGTGTTAGTGCCCATGGTATGGGGGTGTGTTAGTGCCCATGGTATGGGGGTGTGTTAGTGCCCATGGTATGGGGGTGTGTTAGTGCCCATGGTATGGGGGTGTGTTAGTGCCCATGGTATGGGGGTGTGTTAGTGCCCATGGCATGGGGGTGTGTTAGTGCCCATGGTATGGGGGTGTGTTAGTGCCCATGGCATAGGGGTGTGCTAGTGCCCATGGTATGGGGGTGTGTTAGTGCCCATGGCATAGGGGTGTGTTAGTGCCCATGGTATGGGGGTGTGTTAGTGCCCATGGTATGGGGGTGTGTTAGTGCCCATGGTATGGGGGTGTGTTAGTGCCCATGGTATGGGGGTGTGTTAGTGCCCATGGTATGGGGGTGTGTTAGTGCCCATGGTATGGGGGTGTGTTAGTGCCCATGGCATGGGGGTGTGTTAGTGCCCATGGTATGGGGGTGTGTTAGTGCCCATGGCATGGGGGTGTGTTAGTGCCCATGGTATGGGGGTGTGTTAGTGCCCATGGTATGGGGGTGTGTTAGTGCCCATGGCATGGGGGTGTGTTAGTGCCCATGGTATGAGGGTGTGTTAGTGCCCATGGTATGGGGGTGTGTTAGTGCCCATGGTATGGGGGTGTGTTAGTGCCCATGGCATGGGGGTGTGTTAGTGCCCATGGCATGGGGGTGTGTTAGTGCCCATGGTATGGGGGTGTGTTAGTGCCCATGGTATGGGGGTGTGTTAGTGCCCATGGAATGGGGGTGTGTTAGTGCCCATGGTATGGGGGTGTGTTAGTGCCCATGGTATGGGGGTGTGTTAGTGCCCATGGTATGGGGGTGTGTTAGTGCCCATGGTATGGGGGTGTGTTAGTGTTAGTGCCCATGGTATGGGGGTGTGTTAGTGCCCATGGTATGGGGGTGTGTTAGTGCCCATGGTATGGGGGTGTGTTAGTGCCCATTGTATGAGGGTGTGTTAGTGCCCATGGTATGGGGGTGTGTTAGTGCCCATGGTATGGGGGTGTGTTAGTGCCCATGGCATGGGGGTGTGTTAGTGCCCATGGTATGGGGGTGTGTTAGTGCCCATGGTATGGGGGTGTGTTAGTGCCCATGGTATGGGGGTGTGTTAGTGCCCATGGTATGGGGGTGTGTTAGTGCCCATGGTATGGGGGTGTGTTAGTGCCCATGGCATGGGGGTGTGTTAGTGCCCATGGTATGGGGGTGTGTTAGTGCCCATGGCATAGGGGTGTGTTAGTGCCCATGGTATGGGGGTGTGTTAGTGCCCATGGTATGGGGGTGTGTTAGTGCCCATGGCATGGGGGTGTGTTAGTGCCCATGGTATGAGGGTCTGTTAGTGCCCATGGTATGGGGGTGTGTTAGTGCCCATGGTATGGGGGTGTGTTAGTGCCCATGGCATGGGGGTGTGTTAGTGCCCATGGCATGGGGGTGTGTTAGTGCCCATGGTATGGGGGTGTGTTAGTGCCCATGGTATGGGGGTGTGTTAGTGCCCATGGAATGGGGGTGTGTTAGTGCCCATGGTATGGGGGTGTGTTAGTGCCCATGGTATGGGGGTTTGTTAGTGCCCATGGTATGGGGGTGTGTTAGTGCCCATGGTATGGGGGTGTGTTAGTGTTAGTGCCCATGATATGGGGGTGTGTTAGTGCCCATGGTATGGGGGTGTGTTAGTGCCCATGGTATGGGGGTGTGTTAGTGCCCATTGTATGAGGGTGTGTTAGTGCCCATGGTATGGGGGTGTGTTAGTGCCCATGGTATGGGGGTGTGTTAGTGCCCATGGCATGGGGGTGTGTTAGTGCCCATGGTATGGGGGTGTGTTAGTGTCCATGGTATGGGGGTGTGTTAGTGCCCATGGTATGGGGGTGTGTTAGTGCCCATGGTATGGGGGTGTGTTATTGTCCATGGTATGGGGGTGTGTTAGTGCCCATGGTATGAGGGTGTGTTAGTGCCCATGGTATGGGGGTGTGTTAGTGCCCATGGTATGGGGGTGTGTTAGTGCCCATGGTATGAGGGTGTGTTAGTGCCCATGGTATGGGGGTGTGTTAGTGCCCATGGTATGGGGGTGTGTTAGTGCCCATGGTATGGGGGTGTGTTAGTGCCCATGGTATGGGGGTGTGTTAGTGCCCATGGTATGAGGGTGTGTTAGTGCCCATGGTATGGGGGTGTGTTAGTGCCCATGGTATGGGGGTGTGTTAGTGCCCATGGCATGGGGGTGTGTTAGTGCCCATGGTATGGGGGTGTGTTAGTGCCCATGGCATGGGGGTGTGTTAGTGCCCATGGTATGGGGGTGTGTTAGTGCCCATGGTATGGGGGTGTGTTAGTGCCCATGGTATGGGGGTGTGTTAGTGCCCATGGCATGGGGGTGTGTTAGTGCCCATGGTATGGGGGTGTGTTAGTGCCCATGGTATGGGGGTGTGTTAGTGTTAGTGCCCATGGTATGGGGGTGTGTTAGTGCCCATGGTATGGGGGTGTGTTAGTGTTAGTGCCCATGGTATGGGGGTGTGTTAGTGCCCATGGTATGGGGGTGTGTTAGTGCCCATGGTATGGGGGTGTGTTAGTGTTAATGCCCATGGTATGGGGGTGTGTTAGTGCCCATGGTATGGGGGTGTGTTAGTGCCCATGGTATGGGGGTCTGTTAGTGTTAGTGCCCATGGTATGGGGGTGTGTTAGTGCCCATGGTATGGGGGTGTGTTAGTGCCCATGGTATGGGGGTGTGTTAGTGTCCATGGTATGGGGGTGTGTTAGTGTTAGTGCCCATGGTATGGGGGTGTGTTAGTGCCCATGGTATGGGGGTGTGTTAGTGTTAGTGCCCATGGTATGGGGGTGTGTTAGTGCCCATGGTATGGGGGTGTGTTAGTGCCCATGGTATGGGGGTGTGTTAGTGTTAGTGCCCATGGTATGGGGGTGTGTTAGTGCCCATGGTATGGGGGTCTGTTAGTGTTAGTGCCCATGGTATGGGGGTGTGTTAGTGCCCATGGTATGGGGGTGTGTTAGTGCCCATGGTATGGGGGTGTGTTAGTGTCCATGGTATGGGGGTGTGTTAGTGTTAGTGCCCATGGTATGGGGGTGTGTTAGTGCCCATGGTATGGGGGTGTGTTAGTGCCCATGGCATGGGGGTGTGTTAGTGCCCATGGTATGGGGGTGTGTTAGTGCCCATGGTATGGGGGTGTGTTAGTGTCCATGGTATGGGGGTGTGTTAGTGTTAGTGCCCATGGTATGGGGGTGTGTTAGTGCCCATGGTATGGGGGTGTGTTAGTGCCCATGGTATGGGGGTGTGTTAGTGTTAGTGCCCATGGTATGGGGGTGTGTTAGTGCCCATGGTATGGGGGTGTGTTAGTGCCCATGGTATGGGGGTGTGTTAGTGTCCATGGTATGGGGGTGTGTTGGTGCCCATGGTATGGGGGTGTGTTAGTGTCCATGGTATGGGGGTGTGTTAATGCCCATGGTATGGGGGTGTGTTAGTGCCCATGGTATGGGGGTGTGTTAGTGCCCATGGTATGGGGGTGTGTTGGTGCCCATGGTATGGGGTGTGTTAGTGTCCATGGTATGGGGGTGTGTTGGTGCCCATGGTATGGGGGTGTGTTAGTGCCCATGGTATGGGGGTGTGTTAGTGCCCATGGTATGGGGGTGTGTTGGTGCCCATGGTATAGGGGTGTGTTAGTGCCCATGGTATGGGGGTGTGTTAGTGCCCATGGTATGGGGGTGTGTTAGTGTTAGTGCCCATGGTATGGGGGTGTGTTAGTGCCCATGGTATGGGGGTGTGTTAGTGTCCATGGTATGGGGGTGTGTTAGTGTTAGTGCCCATGGTATGGGGGTGTGTTAGTGTTAGTGCCCATGGTATGGGGGTGTGTTAGTGCCCATGGTATGGGGGTGTGTTAGTGTCCATGGTATGGGGGTGTGTTAGTGTTAGTGCCCATGGTATGGGGGTGTGTTAGTGTCCATGGTATGGGGGTGTGTTAGTGTCCATGGTATGGGGGTGTGTTAGTGTTAGTGCCCATGGTATGGGGGTGTGTTAGTGCCCATGGCATGGGGGTGTGTTAGTGCCCATGGTATGGGGGTGTGTTAGTGTTAGTGCCCATGGTATGGGGGTGTGTTAGTGTCCATGGTATGGGGGTGTGTTAGTGTCCATGGTATGGGGGTGTGTTAGTGCCCATGGTATGGGGGTGTGTTAGTGCCCATGGTATGGGGGTGTGTTAGTGCCCATGGTATGGGGGTGTGTTAGTGTTAGTGCCCATGGTATGGGGGTGTGTTAGTGTTAGTGTTAGTGCCCATGGTATGGGGGTGTGTTAGTGTTAGTGCCCATGGTATGGGGGTGTGTTAGTGTTAGTGCCCATGGTATGGGGGTGTGTTAGTGCCCATGGTATGGGGGTGTGTTAGTGTTAGTGCCCATGGTATGGGGGTGTGTTAGTGTTAGTGTTAGTGCCCATGGTATGGGGGTGTGTTAGTGTTAGTGCCCATGGTATGGGGGTGTGTTAGTGTTAGTGCCCATGGTATGGGGGTGTGTTAGTGCCCATGGTATGGGGGTGTGTTAGGCACCATTAACGGTACATGCGCATTATGGAGCAGCATATGCTGAAATCTAGACGGTGTCTTTTTCAGGGACGTCCCTGCTTATTTCAGCAAGATAATGCCAAGCCCCATTCTGCACGTTACAACAGCGTGGCTTCGTAGTCAGAGAGTGCGGGTGCGGGTGCTTGTCTCCCATTGAAAACGTGCGGCGCATTATGAAGCGCAAAATACAATGGAGACCCCGGACTGTTGAGCAGCTGAAATCTTATATCAAGCAAGAATGGGAAAAAATTCTGCTTTCAAAACTAAAACAATTAGTGTCCTCAGTTCCCAAAAGATTACTGAGTGTCGTTAAAACGATAAAAGATTACTGAGTGTTGTTAAAAGGAGAGGTGATGTTACACAGTGGTAAACATGCCCCTGTCTCAACTTTTTTGGGACGTGTTGCAGGCATCAAACTTAGAACGAATGTATATTTACACAATGCAATAAAGTTGATTAGTTAAAGCATTTAAGTTCTTGTCTTTATACTGTTGAATACAGGTCAAAAAGGACTTCTACATCATTGCTTTCCGTTTTTATTTATATTTCATACACTGTCCCTTTTTTGGAATTGAGGTTTGTACTTTACTTGTGTGTCCCTTACTTTACCTGTGTGTCCTGTACATTACCTTTGTGTCCCTTACTTTACCTGTGTGTCCTGCACATTACCTGTACTTCTATGCATTACCTGTCCTTCCTGGAATTCACCTGCAATTAAAGTAAAACAGCTAGACACTGTACATCTGTCACCAGACAAGTAGGTCAAATCAATGATTGACGTAATAAAAGTTTTGCTGAATGGCAGACTGGTGATGAGTGTTTATTTTCACACCCAGCCTTTCTGCACTTTAATTAATGCTGAAGGATTTCAGTAATTACAGATCATTGAGTCTCTAATGTTGGATCAGGTTCTGGCAGGAAATTAATCCTCAGGTTGAAAGCACTGCAGGGAGGAGCCCCAGTGCATGATGAGAGAAAATTATCTGCCTGAGCAGGGGTGGGGACAGGGACAGGGGGCGGGCATAGACAGGGGTGGGGACAGGGACAGGGGGCGGGCATAGACATGGGGTGGGGACAGGGACAGGGTGCGGGCAGGGGGGTAATTTACATAAATTGCTAAAATGTGATATTATGAATTGAGATTGAGACCAAACAATGAAGTTCTGAACCAGCGCATGGAAACTACGAGCTCAGAACAGCTCAATAACCGAATGAACATTTTACACACTGTCCTTCTACCACACACCTGAGAGACCAATCACAGTGCAGAACACTATCCTTCTACCACACACCTGAGAGACCAATCACAGTGCAGAACACTGTCCTTCTACCACACACCTGAGAGACCAATCACAGTGCAGAACACTATCCTTCTACCACACACCTGAGAGACCAATCACAGTGCAGAACACTGTCCTTCTACCACACCTGAGAGACCAATCACAGTGGAGAACACTATCCTTCTACCACACACCTGAGAGACCAATCACAGTGCAGAACACTATCCTTCTACCACACACCTGAGAGACCAATCACAGTGCAGAACACTATCCTTATACCTCACACCTGAGTGGCAAAAAAACAAAATAAGGACACAAAGAGTATATGGATCAGCACCCACAGGGCACACTGATTACCTGAAGAGTATATGGATCAGCACCCACAGGGCACACTGATTACCTGAAGAGTATATGGATCAGCACCCACAGGGCACACTGATTACCTGAAGAGTATATGGATGAGCACACGCAGGGCACACTGATTACCTGAAGAGTATAGGATGAGCACACGCAGGGCACACTGATTACCTGAGCCAGAAATCTCCAGGCATTCAGGGCAAAGAACCAACCCCTGCCACTGCCTCAAGATATTTTTTGAGAAATACCTGAAAGCTTCCATGATTAATGTCTGCCCCGCCTCTTTCCGTTTCAAACAGTCCATCAGGATTTATCTAAAAAGCAAATCCATCCACAGCAGGTCTTAGCATGAACCTATCAGGAATAATTCAAATAAATTATGCAGAAAACAAAGTTCATGTCAGCTCCAGTGAGTTTGAGCTCAAAGCTGGATTTTTAGGTTCTTCGCTGAGCAAAACAAGCATCCAAACTCCAGCTGCCCAAGGGAAGCTTCAGAATCAGAGCTACCCCAGATATTATGGCTGCATTCTTTCACTAATTACTGCATCGGTCAGATAAGCTATGACCTTAATTGGTGTGTGATTGCAGCCTAATGACCAATCATTTGACTTCAGCCACACTTAACAATAAGTACCTTTACCATCTAGCAGCTACAATCTGCCCATCTGATAAAAATATTTAACAACCTCCAATCCTAAAAACAAAGAAGAGTCGCCTTGCTTTGTACCGCCTTGGCTCAGCTTCCCTTTTGTGTTTTAAATTGTGTAGAGAATTTGCCAGAAATATCTTTAGTTAATGATTGCATCGTGATAGTATGTACAGTATGTGCTGATAGTATAGCGATATTATGCAAGTGATGATAGTATTGTGATTGTATGTAAGGGGGTGCAGGTATGGGGCTGTATGTACAGTTGAAGTCAGAAGTTTACACACACTTAGGTTGAAGTCATTAAAACTCATTTTTAATCACTCCACAGATTTAATGTTAGCAAACTATAGTGTTGGCAAGTCAGTTAGGACATCTACTTTGTGCATGACACAAGTAATTTTTCCAACAATTGTTTACAGACAGATTATTTCACTTTTAATTCTCTATATCACAATTCCAGTGGGTCAGAAGTTTACATAAACTATACAGTTGATTGTGCCTTTAAACAGCTTGGAAAATTCCAGAAAATTATGTCATGGCTTTAGAAACTTCTGATAGGCTAATTGACATTATGTGAGTCAATTGGCGGTGTACCTGTGGATGTATCTTAAGGCCTACCTTCAAACTCAGTGCCTCTTTGCTTGACATCATGGGAAAATCAAAAGAAATCAGCCAAGACCTCAAAAAGAAAATTGTGGACCTCCACAAGTCTGGTTCATCCTTGGGAGCAATTTACAAACGCCTGAAGGTACCACGTTCGTCTGTACAAACAATAGTAAGCAAGGATAAACACCATGGGACCACGCAGCCGTCATACCGCTCAGGAAGGAGACGCGTTCTGTCTCCTAGAGATGAACGTGCTTTGGTGTGAAAAGTGCAAATCAATCCCAGAACAAAGCAAAGGACCTTGTGAAGATGCTGGAGGGAACAGGTACAAAAGTATCTATATCCACAGTAAAACGTGTCCTATATCGACATAACCTGAAAGGCTGCTCAGCAAGGAAGAAGCCACTACTCCAAAACCGCCAGAAAAAAGCCAGACTACAGTTTGCAACTGCACATGGGGACAAAGATCTTACTTTTTGGAGTAATGTCCTCTGGTCTGATGAAACAAAAATTGAACTGTTTGGCCATAATGACCATCGTTATGTTTGGAAGAAAAAGGGTGAGGCTTGCAAGCCGAAGAACACCATCCCAACCGTGAAGTACAGGGTGGCAGCATCATGTTGTGGGGGTGCTTTGCTGCAGGAGGGACTGGTGCACTTCAAAAAATAGATGGCATCATGAGGAAGGGAAATTATGTGGATATATTGAAGCAACATATCAAGACATCAGCCAGGAAGTTAAAGCTTGGTCGCAAATGGCTCTTCCAGAGTGTATGTAAACTTCTGACCCACTGGGAATGTGATGAAAGAAATAAAAGCTGAAATAAATCATTCTCTCTACTATTATTCTGACATTTCACATTCTTAAAATAAAGTTGTGATCATAATTGACCTAAGACAGGGAATGTTTACAAGGACTAAATATCAGGAATTGTGAAAAACTGAGTTTAAATGGATTTGGTTAAGGTGTATGTAAACTTTCGACTTCAACTATATGTAATGATGGCATAGTGATAGTATGTATGTATATAGTGATAGTATCGTAATAGGGTGTATGTGGTGAGAGCATCCAGATAGTATGTATACCATGATAGTATGTATATGATGATAGTATGTACATCATGATAGTATGCATGTGATGCTCCAGCTGGGCACTTTAATCAGGACCTTTCCTGGCGAAGCACCATTATAATTAAAATCTCATACAGGGCGCCACCTAGTGGATGAAACACTAATCCACTATTGTTTATATTACTTTATTGTGTACTATATAGTATTCCTGTCTGTCCCAGTGGCAGAGTGCTTGGGGAACAGGGTTTGTTCTGAGAGTGTCTCGGGTTCAAGCTATTGAGCTTTAGCTGAGACTGACAGGATTACACAACTCCACACACACCAAGCGGCAAGCGGCAGACTCTCTGCCTGTGATGCTGCGATCCGTCATGTGCGGGGCTGCCAGGCAGGTGCGTGTGTCATCACTCCATTATTTATCATCTGAGCCAGTGATCCCATCAGGCAGCCAGCTGGAACAGCCAGTCTTAAGTGTCTGTGCACGCTAAAGATGTCACAGTGCGCTAACAGACGCCGCCCTCTGACAGTGCGCTAACAGACGCCGCTCATTGACAGTGCGCTAACAGATGCCGCTCGCAGACAGTTCGCTAACAGACGCCGCTCACTGACAGTTCGCTAACAGACGCCGCTCATTGACAGTGCGCTAACAGATGCCGCTCGCAGACAGTGCGCTAACAGACGCCGCTCACTGACAGTGCGCTAACAGACGCCGCTCATTGACAGTGCGCTAACAGATGCCGCTCGCAGACAGTGCGCTAACAGATGCCGCTCGCAGACAGTGCGCTAACAGACGCCACTCGCAGACAGTGCGCTAACAGACGCCGCTCACTGACAGTGCGCTAACAGACGCCGCTCATTGACAGTGCGCTAACAGATGCCACTCGCAGACAGTGCGCTAACAGACGCCGCTCACTGACAGTGCGCTAACAGACGCCGCTCACTGACAGTGCGCTAACAGACGCCGCTCACTGACAGTGCGCTAACAGACGCCGCTCGCAGACAGTGCGCTAACAGACGCTGCTCACTGACAGTGCGCTAACAGATGCCGCTCGCAGACAGTGCGCTAACAGGCGCCGCTCACTGACAGTGCGCTAACAGATGCCGCTCACTGACAGTGCGCTAACAGACGCCGCTCATTGACAGTGCGCTAACAGATGCCGCTCGCAGACAGTGCGCTAACAGATGCCGCTCACTGACAGTGCGCTAACAGACGCTGCATGACAGTGCGCTAACAGACGCCGCTCACTGACAGTGCGCTAACAGGCGCCGCTCACTGACAGTGCGCTAACAGACGCTGCATGACAGTGCGCTAACAGACGCCGCTCACTGACAGTGCGCTAACAGGCGCCGCTCACTGACAGTGCGCTAACAGACGCCGCTCACTGACAGTGCGCTAACAGATGCCGCTCGCAGACAGTGCGCTAACAGACGCTGCTCGCAGACAGTGCGCTAACAGACGCTGCTCGCAGACAGTGCGCTAACAGACGCAGTAACACAGAAGAGGGAATAAAGAAAAGAAGACGATGGAACTAAACTGCAGGTATTTTCACTTAGTTCTTATGCCATCTGGTCTGGTGCAGAATATTCCACATTGAAATGCATGAGCGGGAATTATGGCTTTAAGCACATAAAACATCCTCTCACCTGAGACCCCCCTCCCCACTCACCTGAGACCCCCCTCCCCACTCACCTGGGGCCCCCCTCCCCCCTCCCCACTCACCTGGGGCCCCCCTCCCCCCTCCCCACTCACCTGAGACCCCCCTCCCCACTCACCTGAGACCCCCCTCCCCACTCACCTGGGGCCCCCCTCCCCACTCACCTGGGGCCCCCCTCCCCACTCACCTGAGACCCCCCCTCCCCACTCACCTGAGACCCCCCTCCCCACTCACCTGAGACCCCCCCTCCCCACTCACCTGAGACCCCCCTCCCCACTCACCTGGGGCCCCCCCTCCCCACTCACCTGGGGCCCCCCTCCCCACTCACCTGAGACCCCCCCTCCCCACTCACCTGAGACCCCCCTCCCCACTCACCTGAGACCCCCCTCCCCACTCACCTGAGACCCCCCTCCCCACTCACCTGGGGCCCCCCTCCCCCCTCCCCACTCACCTGGGGCCCCCCTCCCCACTCACCTGGGGCCTCCCTCCCCACTCACCTGAGACCCCCCCTCCCCACTCACCTGGGGCCTCCCTCCCCACTCACCTGAGACCCCCCTCCCCACTCACCTGAGACCCCCCTCCCCACTCACCTGAGACCCCCCCTCCCCACTCACCTGGGGCCTCCCTCCCCACTCACCTGGGGCCCCCCTCCCCACTCACCTGAGACCCCCCTCCCCACTCACCTGGGGCCTCCCTCCCCACTCACCTGGGGCCCCTCCCCACTCACCTGAGACCCCTCTCCCCACTCACCTGAGACCCCCTCCCCACTCACCTGGGGCCTCCCTCCCCACTCACGTGGGGCCCCCCTCCCCACTCACCTGGGGCCCCCCTCCCCACTCACCTGGGGCCCCCCTCCCCACTCACCTGAGACCCCCCTCCCCACTCACCTGGGGCCTCCCTCCCCACTCACCTGGGGCCCCTCCCCACTCACCTGAGACCCCCCTCCCCACTCACCTGAGACCCCCCCCTCCCCACTCACCTGGGGCCTCCCTCCCCACTCACCTGAGACCCCCCTCCCCACTCACCTGAGACCCCCCTCCCCACTCACCTGAGACCCCCCTCCCCACTCACCTGAGACCCCCCTCCCCCACTCACCTGGGGCCCCCCTCCCCACTCACCTGAGACCCCCCTCCCCACTCACCTGGGGCCTCCCTCCCCACTCACCTGGGGCCCCTCCCCACTCACCTGAGACCCCCCCTCCCCACTCACCTGGGGCCCCCCTCCCCACTCACCTGAGACCCCCCTCCCCACTCACCTGGGGCCCCCCTCCCCACTCACCTGAGACCCCCCTCCCCCACTCACCTGGGGCCTCCCTCCCCACTCACCTGGGGCCCCTCCCCACTCACCTGAGACCCCCCTCCCCACTCACCTGGGGCCCCCCTCCCCCCTCCCCACTCACCTGAGACCCCCCTCCCCACTCACCTGAGACCCCCCTCCCCCCTCACCTGGGGCCCCCCTCCCCCCTCCCCACTCACCTGAGACCCCCCTCCCCACTCACCTGAGACCCCCCTCCCCACTCACCTGGGGCCCCCCCTCCCCACTCACCTGGGGCCCCCCTCCCCACTCACCTGAGAACCCCCTCCCCACTCACCTGGGGCCCCCCTCCCCACTCACCTGGGGCCCCCCTCCCCACTCACCTGGGACCTCCCTCCCCACTCACCTGGGGCCCCCCCTCCCCACTCACCTGAGACCCCCCTCCCCACTCACCTGGGGCCCCCCTCCCCACTCACCTGAGACCCCCCCTCCCCACTCACCTGGGGCCTCCCTCCCCACTCACCTGGGGCCCTTCCCCACTCACCTGAGACCCCCCTCCCCACTCACCTGGGGCCCCCCTCCCCACTCACCTGGGGCCCCCCTCCCCACTCACCTGGGACCTCCCTCCCCACTCACCTGGGGCCCCCCTCCCCACTCACCTGAGACCCCCCCTCCCCACTCACCTGGGGCCCCCCCTCCCCACTCACCTGAGACCCCCCTCCCCACTCACCTGGGGCCTCCCTCCCCACTCACCTGGGGCCCCTCCCCACTCACCTGAGACCCCCCTCCCCACTCACCTGGGGCCCCCCTCCCCACTCACCTGAGACCCCCCTCCCCACTCACCTGAGACCCCCCTCCCCACTCACCTGGGGCCCCCCCTCCCCCCTCCCCACTCACCTGGGACCCCCCCTCCCCACTCACCTGGGGCCCCCCTCCCCACTCACCTGGGACCTCCCTCCCCACTCACCTGGGGCCCCCCTCCCCACTCACCTGAGACCCCCCTCCCCACTCACCTGGGGCCCCCCTCCCCACTCACCTGAGACCCCCCTCCCCACTCACCTGGGGCCTCCCTCCCCACTCACCTGGGGCCCCTCCCCACTCACTTGAGACCCCCCTCCCCACTCACCTGGGGCCCCCCTCCCCACTCACCTGGGACCTCCCTCCCCACTCACCTGGGGCCCCCCTCCCCACTCACCTGAGACCCCTCTCCCCACTCACCTGGGGCCTCCCTCCCCACTCACCTGGGGCCCCCCTCCCCACTCACCTGAGACCCCCTCTCCCCACTCACCTGGGGCCTCCCTCCCCACTCACCTGGGGCCCCTCCCCACTCACCTGAGACCCCCCCTCCCCACTCACCTGGGGCCCCCCTCCCCACTCACCTGAGACCCCCCTCCCCACTCACCTGGGGCCCCCCTCCCCACTCACCTGAGACCCCCCTCCCCACTCACCTGGGGCCTCCCTCCCCACTCACCTGGGGCCCTTCCCCACTCACCTGAGACCCCCCCTCCCCACTCACCTGGGGCCCCCCTCCCCACTCACCTGGGACCTCCCTCCCCACTCACCTGGGGCCCCCCTCCCCACTCACCTGAGACCCCCCTCCCCACTCACCTGGGGCCCCCCTCCCCACTCACCTGAGACCCCCCTCCCCACTCACCTGGGGCCTCCCTCCCCACTCACCTGGGGCCCCTCCCCACTCACCTGAGACCCCCCTCCCCACTCACCTGGGGCCCCCCTCCCCACTCACCTGAGACCCCCCTCCCCACTCACCTGAGACCCCCCTCCCCACTCACCTGGGGCCCCCCCTCCCCACTCACCTGGGACCCCCCTCCCCACTCACCTGAGACCCCCCTCCCCACTCACCTGGGGCCCCCCTCCCCACTCACCTGGGGCCCCCCCTCCCCACTCACCTGGGACCTCCCTCCCCACTCACCTGGGGCCCCCCTCCCCACTCACCTGAGACCCCCCCTCCCCACTCACCTGGGGCCCCCCTCCCCACTCACCTGAGACCCCCCTCCCCACTCACCTGGGGCCTCCCTCCCCACTCACCTGGGGCCCCTCCCCACTCACTTGAGACCCCCCTCCCCACTCACCTGGGGCCCCCCCTCCCCACTCACCTGGGACCTCCCTCCCCACTCACCTGGGGCCCCCCTCCCCACTCACCTGAGACCCCTCTCCCCACTCACCTGGGGCCTCCCTCCCCACTCACCTGGGGCCCCTCCCCACTCACCTGAGACCCCCCTCCCCACTCACCTGGGGCCCCCCTCCCCACTCACCTGGGGCCTCCCTCCCCACTCACCTGAGACCCCCCTCCCCACTCACCTGGGGGGACTCACCCATATTCTCATGTTTGCATAGTGCATCATTCACTTTGTGCCAGTTAGACATATTAACACTACCGTCATTGTCATCATAATATCAATCATTATTTAGTCACAATATCAGCACACATCTGTGCATAAACATAATTGCCTAATCATACGGGGCCTGTACTGCTTACAGCAATATTAATAACAATCACAACACTAACAACAAAGTAATAATAATAATAATAATAATAATAATGTAGAGCCATTATAACTGTTAATAAACCCACTCATTTGGGATTAAAAGCAACTCATTAGTGCACCTGCTAAAAGTTCTGTTAGCTTCTATCGCATAGTTAGTGCGGCGTACTGATTGAAGACAGAAAAGCATTTCAACATTTAGTTTGCCATTCATTGCTAGAATAAGCTGTTTGCCACGTTTGTCCAATTCGTACATTTACTGCTTAATTTTAAAATAATTTTTTGGTCTTCCAGAAAGATATTTTAAGCTGACCTGGTAGTTGTAGATCCTTCATGCTTTCATCTGTTTGGCCACATTTGGACATTAACTCATTTAATGAATCAGCATTACTCAATCCTGCCTGCATTATGCAGACCAGTAGAGTAAACTGCTAAAGCACAATACCACATCAAAACTCTGTCTCTGTCTGGGACAAAAAAAGATTGGATTTATTCAATATTTGTTTATTAAAATAATTCCACAAAATTTACCATAACTAAATACTACAACTTAGATCTACTTGTCCATCCATCCATCCATTATCTAACCCGCTTTTTCCTGGTCAGGGTCGCAGGGGGGCTGAAGCCTATCCCAGCATGCATTTGGACAAGAGGCCGGAATACACCCTGGACAGGTCTCCAATCCATTACAGCACATCTACTTGTTCCTGCTGTTAATACTCAATATTATATTAATATTAATACTCAATAATACTGCTGTTTATTCTTTAAATGAGCCTCTTGGACATTGTGGAGCACTATGAGGAATAAATTATGTTTGTAGAGTTTTGTTTTCCTTCACATCACAGTGCCCAGCAGGCAAGGCTTAAAACGAGCTGTCAACAAGGTCTCATCTCCATGGTAACTGTCAGTGCTCTCAAATCTCTTGGGAAACAAACCCAGACCCTTAGATAAGCAAGGCCATTAATCTACACTTAACTTGTCTTACCTGTATGTATCCATCATCTCCTCCTCTTACGTACCTGCTCATAAATCTTCATACCTGCTCATAGCTGCTCTTACCTGTGTTAGATGGTAGGTGGGGCCGCCGTTGACCCGCCACCCTGTGATTGGCTGGCAGTCCTCCTCTTGACCTGTCAGTCAGATGAGTGAAAACACTGGAAGGGCCTCATGGCTTAATAAATCTCATTATAACAGCAGCTAAAGCACTGAAGCCAATAAAACAGACACCTGATCCCCCACACACACACACACACACACACACACACACATAGCTCTGAGCCTCTTACCTCTGGCCAGGTCTGCCTTGGGACATTGGGAAGGTGTGTGTGCGTGTGTGTGTAATGTGTAAGAATGGGCAACAAACAAACTACATTCACTCCACAGCAACTGGATGCCTATCAGGTATGTACCATGAGACTGCTTCATACACTGGTTGTGCTTCAGTGAAGCTGTGTATTATAGTGTGTGTGTGTGTGTGTGAGAGAGAGAGAGAGAGAGAGAGATTTTCATGCCAATAAAGCATATTGAATTGAATTGAAAGAGGTAAGGTTGAGACAGAGATGTAAATTCCAAAATATTAGAGAAAAATACCAGAAGAAATTTGAAAACCAAATTCCAAATTTTCTACTCCTAGATAACAGAGAAATTGGCACTCATTCTAGGAGAGGGACAAAGGTCACACCTTGCAGCACAATATGTGTCAGAATGCCATAGCCATAGAGACAGTGGGTAATGGAAATAATGTATTGTTTTTATTTCTGCATTGCCTTATTACTGTTGTCGCTATTACCATTTATTACTATTCCTTTTATGATAACCATATCTACCTGCCTGTTCCAGTTTAATTTGCTTTGGCAACATTGTAACAGTTTGTATGCAATCATGCCGATAAAGCATTATTGAATTGAGAGAGAGAGAGAGATAGAGTGTGTGTTTGTGAGTGTGTATGTGTTTCTGTTATACAGTAGCAGGTTCTCTCACTGATGGTTTGTGTGTGTGTGTGTGTGTGTGTGTGTGTGTGTGTGTGTGTGTGTGTGAGAGAGAGAGAGTGAGTGAGTGTGTGTCTGTAGCAGGTTCTCTCACTGATGTTTTGTGTGTGTGTGTTTGTATGTCTTTTGTAGGACTGTACATTTTTTACCAGAAAGGAAATTTTAAGGTAATGGAATTACACTAATCATCAGCAGGGTTGTTCATTGAGACTCTTTCTGACTGACAGACTAAAATAAAGTTTTTTACAGTGATGGCCTATGTGGGATTAGAAGCATTTGATGAATTCAGCGATTGTTATGGTATTGGCCATACATATTATCATATTCACGGTTGTCTTGGTTACCTGCATTTCTCCCTGGAGGCTACAACCAAAGATCTGCAGTGTCTGGCACAACTGACTGGCAGAATTACTTGTTACAGCAAGAGCTGCTCGACTGAAATGTGTTTGTTCAGCAGAGTTGAGTGACGGAATAAACGCAGTGAAGTGGATATAACTGCAGAAGAACGTTAAATGGTCACCTATGACATACTTTTCAGACTGTTGTTTAATCATTACTTATTTCCTCTTGGACAGTATTCACCCAGAGATCCTTAAAATCACATTTAGTAACCCTTTGAGTAGGTTTTTTGAAATTCTGTCAGTGTTCTAGAACTCCATTGCATGTAGTGATTGTTACATCAGCATTAGGATGTTCAGTGAAGAACATTCTAATCACATACTTGTGATCATACAACTAAAAGGGTTAAAGCATGGCTATATTCGCTGTCTCTAGGCTGTTCCACCGCTATAGAAGCCTTGCTCCTCAGGTGGTTCCACTTGACTACACCTGCAGGCCCGACGTGAAGCTGCCTTACCAGCTCATCAGCAGCATGCCTGAACTGAAGGTACCCCCCATGACCAGGGCACCCCTCAATAATTAAACAGATATAATTGGCTGGAGTATCGGAGGGGTTAGAGTCACCTGATCCCCATCAGTCCTGTGCCCAGCGTTCTGTAGAGCAGGGCTACTACACACCTGTGTGACTGCAGCATTACTGAGCCCGTACAGGTATGGCAGGTACAGTGCTAATGAGCCTGTTCTCTGTGGAACACACCTGTCACAGGTGTGTGCTACAGCATGAGGGAGGATTGTGCCAGCAGCAGTATTAAGCACAATCATACTTTTTTTTTTGTAACCTGTAACAAACAGCACCATGAGGCTGTAGTGTTTTGTAACCTGCAATAAACAGCACCATGAGGCTGTAATGTTTTGTAACCTGCAATAAACAGCACCATGAGGCTGTAGTGTTTTGTAACCTGCAATAAACAGCACCATGAGGCTGTAGTGTTTTGTAACCTGCTATAAACAGCACCATGAGGCTGTAGTGTTTTGCAACCTGCAACAAACAGCACCATGAGGCTGTAGTGTTTTGTAACCTGCAATAAACAGCACCATGAGGCTGTAGTGTTTTGTAACCTGTAATAAACAGCACCATGAGGCTGTAGTGTTTTGTAACCTGCTATAAACAGCACCAAGAGGCTGTAGTGTTTTGTAACCTGCAATAAACAGCATCATGAGGCTGTAGTGTTTTGTAACCTGCAATAAACAGCACCATGAGGCTGTAGTGTTTTGTAACCTGCAATAAACAGCATCATGAGGCTGTAGTGTTTTGTAACCTGTGACAAACAGCACCATGAGGCTGTAGTGTTTTGTAACCTGCAATAAACAGCACCATGAGGCTGTAGTGTTTTGTAACCTGCAATAAACAGCACCATGAGGCTGTAGTGTTTTGTAACCTGCAATAAACAGCACCATGAGGCTGTAGTGTTTTGTAACCTGTAAAAAACAGCACCATGAGGCTGTAGTGTTTTGTAACCTGTAATAAACACAATCATGATGCTGTAGTTTTTGGCTGTTTGTTCTGAAAGGTGTTCCTTTGCTGGGTGTTGAGCAGGATAACCCCTTTCGCCAGAGGATCGCAGAGGTCTTCTCTGAGGACGGAGAGGGGAACTTGACTCTGGACGATTTCCTGGACATGTTCTCTGTGCTGAGTGAGATGGCACCCAGGGACCTGAAAGCCTACTACGCCTTTAAGATCTATGGTCAGTATTATAAGGCCTTTAAGATCTATGCTCAATATTACTACCCCTTTAACCCCCTTTGTGCAGTGCCCGTAGTGGCGTAGACCCTGGAGTCTACATCACAAACATCCTAATGTACCACGTCAGAAAGTGAGGGACCATGGAAAACTGCATATCGTCTTCATCAGCGCGAGTTGGGCTATTATCGGGCAAAATATGAAGTTCCTACTTGCCACCATTCTTACATATTTCATAAAAGTATATAGACCACTCTACAGTGTGCTCTACATGAGAGCGAATCAGGTAAGACCACTCTACAGTGTGCTCTACATGAGAGCGAATCAGGTTGAAGATTTAAATACAGGTATATGTAGGAGTTGGTTACAGTTCTTCTTTAACCACCAAACAGTTTTATACAATAAAACACACATAAGGTCCTGGATATAGGTCAATTAAACTGTTATTTTGCCTGCTCACTTAGAGTAAATTTCTGTCATCAGCCTTTTCTGCCTATATGTGGTGTACAGTGTAGGTTTCAACATGGGCGAAATCTCAACTGAGTGTGATAATATCATGGAACTAATTGTAATTGATTGACAGTCTTAATATCCAAAAAGAACACATTCTAAGCTTTCCAAAGAGGTATAATATAGATAATTAGACAGGAGCGATTGTCAGAGCTGAGAAATTGATTATATAAGGGTCATTCCCTTCATTAATTGCCTACTCATAGGACATAATAATGTGCTTCAAATGGATACGAAAGCTGTGTTCATGTTTGGATAGCTTTGGATATCTTTGGATACTTTGCATGTTTCCATGGGTTTTCGTGGGAAAGGTTTGGGTAGGTTTTTGGACACCTATAACCATTCCCCTAATCTTTTGCAAAAGTTGGCAATTATCTAATGATATAGATGCAAATATAGTTCCAACGAGTCAAAAGAGTTTATCTGTTGAAAATTTTGATTATCTCCTGAATTACTGTGATGCACAATTATCCATTTTGGGTAGATTTTTGGACACCAAGGTACACCGTTTCAAATTGCCTCATAGGATTTGAGCAGTAATACATATCACTTTCATATTTTGTACACATGCAGACAGTAGGTTTGCAAATCAGAAAATGTTAAGTTTAACCTTATTCACATATTTGACTCTCAGGTGTTCACTGTAAACTAGTGTTGGAACTTTGTTTTTCACAGGGGGTTGTGCATTCACTGCCCATAATTTACAACTGAGTTATGAAAATAATTTAATTTAAGGCATGATGATAAACCCGGCTATTCTTTAATTTAAACCACTCATTTTCCTATTGAAAAATAAGTCAGGAGAAACAAGCCTTCAAGTGATCCATCCATATCTACTGCATATCTGGCAGCAGAGTGATGGTTTGAGACTTGTTTGATACATCAGACCCTTGATGACTTAAAGCCATTTAGCTAACCATGGATTCCATACTATTCCCATGTAATTTACAGCTTAATCTAGTCCCACCCTAGAGTACCTGAAAATAATATAGAGAGTCTTTTGATATCCTTTTATTACCAGTCATGATAGCATCACCTGTTTACCTGTGGACTGTTCCAAACAGGTGTTTTTTGAACTTCAGTCTTTTTATTTTTTTTGCCCCTGCTCCAACTTTTTTGGAACGTGTTGCAGGCATCAAATTCGGAATTAGCGTATATTTACAAAAATCATTAAAGTTGATAAGGTAAAATGTTTCATTTATTTTATTTGTACCGTTTTCCATTAAATATATGTAAAAGATAATTTACAGATCACTTTTTTTCTGCTTTAATGTGCATTTTCCAACTTTTTTGGAATTGGGGTTTGTATGTTTTGTGTACAGCCTGGAGGTCTTTGGGCTTCATTCATAATCACTGTCTCTGACCCACTTAAGATCACTGTCTCTGACCCACTTAAGATCGCTGTCTCTGACCCACTTAAGATCGCTGTCTCTGACCCACTTAAGATCACTGTCTCTGACCCACTTAAGATCGCTGTCTCTGACCCACTTAAGATCACTGTCTCTGACCCACTTAAGATCGCTGTCTCTGACCCACTTAAGATCACTGTCTCTGACCCACTTAAGATCGCTGTCTCTGACCCACTTAAGATCACTGTCTCTGACCCACTTAAGATCACTGTCTCTGACCCACTTAAGATCGCTGTCTCTGACCCACTTAAGATCACTGTCTCTGACCCACTTAAGATCAGTCTCTGACCCACTTAAGATCACTGTCTCTGACCCACTTAAGATCACTGTCTCTGACCCACTTAAGATCGCTGTCTCTGACCCACTTAAGATCACTGTCTCTGACCCACTTAAGATCGCTGTCTCTGACCCACTTCTTCTTCTTCGAGTCCTTTGCAATCTTAGATGTCATTCTGCCAGTATCTGGCGCAGGACACAGCTGATGGAGTCGGTTCAGCCAGATCCTGGGGGCTGCACTGGGGGGCGTCGTCACATTCCAGCAGGTGGGACATTGTCTGTACTGCTCCACAGTCACACGTGTCCTCTGTGTGGTAGTTCCATGTCTTCAGCAGTGCTTTGCACCTCCCCTGCTCCACCCGCAGTCTGTTGAGGGTCTTCCAAGTCGGCCATGGGAGGTCGTGTCCGCTGGCGAGGCATTCAGTTGGTGTTATTCCTCTCTCCATCCATTCTTGGGCTCGGGTGTTTAGTTGGTGCCATTCAACCCTCCAGATGTTGGTCCGTGCCGTTTCTTTGGTGGACTGGAGAGGGGGGACTGTATGCAGGAAACTGGCTCTGGATTTCAGTCTGGATGGGGGTGCTGTGTGTCCGTACAGGGGGTGCCTCATGTCAGACTCAGACCCACTTAAGATCACTGTCTCTGACCCACTTAAGATCACTGTCTCTGACCCACTTAAGATCGCTGTCTCTGACCCACTTAAGATCACTGTCTCTGACCCACTTAAGATCGCTTGCTGTCTAAATAATTTAGAGAAAAATGCAACATAAAGCCCTTCAGGACTGGAGCTCAGTAGCCTTGGTCTGTACAGGTAAAAGTTCATCCCACCCTGGGCCCAAACTTACCTCTAACCCCCCGTTCAGACTTCAACAATGATGACTACATCTGCCAGAGGGACCTGGAGAAGACTCTGAGCAAGCTGACCCGGAGCGAGCTCACCCTGGGGGAGCTGCGGATGGTGTGCGAGAAGGCAATCGACGAGGCCGACCTGGACAACGACGGCCGCATCTCCCTGGAGGACTTCCAGCACATGATCGCCCAAGCGCCTGACTTCCTCAGGTGTGTATATACAAACACACACACACACGCACGCACGCACACACACTCACGCACACACACGCACGCACGCACGCACACACACTCACGCGCACGCACACGCACACGCACACACACACACACACACACACACACACACACACACACACACACTCTCTCTCTCTCTCTTCTCTTGCGCACACACACTCTCTGTCTCTCTCATACACATGCACACACACACTCTGTCTCACACACGCATACACAGAAATACATCACCTAGAATTGGTGAATCATACCTACCTACCTGCAACCTCATGGTTACTATGGTTACTAGCCACAGCTGACTCTGCATGTCCTGCACACAGCACCTTCCATGTAAGAATATGAAGAGCCTGCCAGATACTGCCCCCTGCTCCACCACTACAGCACGGCTGCCAGATACTGCCCCCTGCTCCAACACTACAGCACGCCTGCTAGACACGGACCCCTGCTCCACCACTACAGCACGCCTGCCAGATACTGCCCCCTGCTCCAACACTACAGCATGCCTGCTAGATACGGAACCCCTGCTCCACCACTACAGCACGGCTGCCAGATACTGCCCCCTGCTCCAACACTACAGCACGCCTGCTAGACACGGACCCCTGCTCCACCACTACAGCACGCCTGCCAGATACTGCCCCCTGCTCCAACACTACAGCACGCCTGCTAGATACGGAACCCCTGCTCCACCACTACAGCACGGCTGCCAGATACTGCCCCCCTGCTCCACCAGAGACACCTGCTAGATACTGCCCCCCTGCTCCAACACTACAGCACGCCTGCCAGATACTGCCCCCTGCCCCATCCACTACAGCACTGCCAGATACTGCCCCCCTGCTCTACCACTACAGCACGCCTGCCAGATACTGCCCCCTGCTCCACCAGAGACACCTGCTAGATACTGCCCCCCTGCTCCAACACTACAGCACGCCTGCCAGATACTGCCCCCGGCTCCACCACTACAGCACGCCTGCCAGATACTGCCCCCTGCCCCAACACTACAGCACGCCTGCCAGATACTGCCCCCTGCTCCACCACTACAGCACGCCTGCCAGATACTGCTCCCTGCCCCATCCACTACAGCACTGCCAGATACTGCCCCCCTGCTCCAACACTACAGCACGCCTGCTAGATACGGAACCCCTGCTCCACCACTACAGCACGGTTGCCAGATACTGCCCCCTGCTCCAACACTACAGCACGCCTGCTAGACACGGAACCCCTGCTCCACCACTACAGCACGGCTGCCAGATACTGCCCCTTGCCCCACCACTACAGCACGGCTGCCAGATACTGCCCCCTGCTCCACCACTACAGCACGGCTGCCAGATACTGCCCCCTGCTCCAACACTACAGCACGCCTGCTAGACACGGAACCCCTGCTCCACCACTACAGCACGGCTGCCAGATACTGCCCCTTGCCCCACCACTACAGCACGGCTGCCAGATACTGCCCCCTGCTCCACCACTACAGCACGGCTGCCAGATACTGCCCCCTGCTCCACCACTACAGCACGCCTGCCAGATATTTCCCCCTGCCCCATCCACTACAGCACTGCCAGATACTGCCCCCTGCTCCACCACTACAGCACGCCTGCTAGATATGGACGCCCTGCTCCACCACTACAGCACGCCTGCTAGATACAGACCCCCTGCTCCACCACTACAGCACGCATGCTAGATACAGACCCCTGCTCCACCACAACAGCACGCATGCTAGATACAGACCCTCTCTCCAGAGCAACTACACACTGGATACAGGATGATGGATAAAAAGAGGAAGGATAAAAGCCTTACCTGACTATTCCAGCTGGACCAAGTCTGGTATCACCAGGGGCAACCCACCGGAGCAGTTTGGTTGGTTTGGAGATGATGATGTAATCTTGTAATGTAGATGAGACCATTCCAGACTCACTGCATTCCAAAGCCTTTAAAGATATCCCTCCACCCATATCCTGGCCCCTCCACCCATATCCTGCCCCCACCACCCATATCCTGCCCCCTCCACCCATATCCTGCCCCCTCCACCCATATCCTGGCCCCTCCACCCATATCCTGGCCCCTCCACCCATATCCTGGCCCCTCCACCCATATCCTGGCCCCTTACTAGGGTTCAATAAATCACTGCACAGGCTAAACACATACATTTACTTTTGATTTTATTGTCAAAAATTGTCAAATTTCTTTCTCCCCACTTTAAGGCGTCTTGTTTGTATTGTAAAAACGTAATTACTCAACATGCTGGAAGGTTTCAATATTCTCTCACACACACACACACACAGGCAGAAGCTCCAGCAGGTAAAGTCTGTTCAGATGAATTTCCTGCCATCTTTATACTCCTAAGAGCTTCCACAGTAACACAGGTTAAAGGTGGAGGTTCTATTCCACATTAACACAGGGTTAAGGTGGAGGTTGTATTCCACATTAACACAGGGTTAAGGAGGAGGTTGTATTCCACAGTAACGCAGGTTAAAGGTGGAGGTTCTATTCCACAGTAACGCAGGTTAAAGGTGGAGGTTCTATTCCACAGTAACGCAGGTTAAAGGTGGAGGTTCTATTCCACAGTAACGCAGGTTAAAGGTGGAGATTCTATGCTCAGTTCAGCATGATCACAGTAAATATTTGTTTCAGTTCAATTTTTTACATTTCTACACACAGCTCCAGGGAGAGAGTTTGGGAGAAACACCAGGAGATCACACCTATTTATCACAAAGCAGCTTTACCATGGAATAAAGACATAAATATCACAAACGCGATAAAAAGGTACCATATGTACAAGATACAATCTTTCATTATTATGATCAATACGTAGCCAGGCTCACACTTCCCAGAGAACACTGTGCTCATGGGTTAACCATAACCCCTGACCCTTAACCCCTAAACCATAACCCCTGACCCTTAACCCCGAAACCCCTGCTAAGGAAGACCCACAGAAACCAAACACTACCTGCCAACTGGTCAGCTCAGATACCTCACCTGGAAAGCCCACCTGTGCAGACTGGACCTAAAATTCCATCTACACTTACTCACATACACAGAACACCTTTATGCATGTCTATTCTTCACATCGAATATTCACATAAATCACACGCATACTGCATTTATACGCATATATCACACACATACTGCATTTATACACATATATCACACGCATACTGCATTTATACGCATATATCACATGCATACTGCATTTATATGCATATATCACACACATACTGCATTTATACACATATATCACACACATACTGCATTTATACACATATATCACACACATACTGCATTTATACGCATATATCACACACATACTGCATTTATACACATATATCACACACATACTGCATTTATACACATATATCACACACATACTGCATTTATACACATATATCACACACACTGCATTTATACACATATATCACACGCATACTGCATTTATACGCATATATCACACACATACTGCATTTATACACATATATCACACGCATACTGCATTTATACACATATACCACATGCATACTGCATTTATACACATATATCACACGCATACTGCAGTTATACACATATATCACACACATACTGCATTTATACACATATATCACACGCATACTGCATTTATACACATATATCACACGCATACTGCATATTATAATAACAGCGGCCTGACCTGTGCTCTTACAGAAACAGAGCAGAGTTAGCTCATCACCTGGATCAAAGCACAGTGAGCTGTGTGTGAATCACCATGGCAACCCTTTAACCCTTCAAGAATTAAAAAACCCCTCAGCAGCACGGTGGAGGTCCCACCCAGTCCTGTCCCATAATGCACTGTGGTGGGCATGGTGGTCAGAAGAAGAAGATGTCCTCCTTGGCGGTGCTGTCCGTGCCTTTATGAGACTGTGGCGGAGCCGAGTTTCTATGGAAACTGGGTGCGTGGGCGGGGGGAGGGGGCGGGACCTCAGGGTGCACATCTGCAAAGGGTAAGAGAGAGAGAGAAAGTGAGAAAGAGGGAGAAAGAAAGAGAGAGAGAGAGAGAGAGAGAGAGAGAGAAGGCAGTCGGGGGGAGGGGGGTTTGGGGGTTCAGGTTTGACTCACCAGGCTGGCAGAGCTGGTGAGGGCTGACAGACCTCCTTCCTCTCAAACTTCTGTCGTCTTTCCCTGACATCCTCATCGGCAAGATCTGCCTGAGGTCCAGAGATGCTTTGAGAGAAAGAGTGAGAGGTGAGTACAGGTGTGTGTACAGGTGTGTACAGGTGTGTACCTGCGCTGTCAGAGCGCTGGTGTGTGTACAGGTGTGTACCTGCGCTGTCAGAGCGCTGGTGTGTGTACAGGTGTGTACCTGCGCTGTCAGAGCGCTGGTGTGTGTACAGGTGTGTACAGGTGTGTACCTGCGCTGTCAGAGCGCTGGTGTGTGTACAGGTGTGTACAGGTGTGTACCTGCGCTGTCAGAGCGCTGGTGTGTGTACAGGTGTGTACCTGCGCTGTCAGAGCGCTGGTGTGTGTACAGGTGTGTACCTGCGCTGTCAGAGCGCTGGTGTGTGTACAGGTGTGTACAGGTGTGTACCTGCGCTGTCAGAGCGCTGGTGTGTGTACAGGTGTGTACCTGCGCTGTCAGAGCGCTGGTGTGTGTACAGGTGTGTACCTGCGCTGTCAGAGCGCTGGTGTGTGTACAGGTGTGTACAGGTGTGTACCTGCGCTGTCAGAGCGCTGGTGTGTGTACAGGTGTGTACAGGTGTGTACCTGCGCTGTCAGAGCGCTGGTGTGTGTACAGGTGTGTACCTGCGCTGTCAGAGCGCTGGTGTGTGTACAGGTGTGTACCTGCGCTGTCAGAGCGCTGGTGCCTGCTCTTGTCTCTCCGCTCCTTGCTCTTGCTCAGTGCCAGCTTGGTGGGGATCTGCTGCTGGACTCCGCCCTGTTTGTGCCGATTGGTGGCACTGATCAGTTGGAGGGGAGGCTCGGTCTTGGGGGCGGGGTTTAGCATGCTCTCCCGCCGTGGCGGTACCGCCGGGGGGCGCTCCTCCTGGTCGTCAGGGGTGACGGGGAGGGCGGGGAACAGGAAGGGTTTGGGGGTCTCCCCATTGAAGAGGCTGGAGTGAGACAGGGCCTAAGGCCAGGGCAGGGAAGAATGAGGATTAGTATCTCTACTGTCATGCAGAGAACACAGGTGTGTGTGTGTGTGTGTGTGTGTGTGTGTGTGTGTGTGTGTGTGTGTGTGTGTGTGTGTGTGTGTGTGTGTGTGTGCGTGTGCGTGTGTGCATGCGTGTGTGTGTGTGTGTGTGTGTGTGTGTGCGTGTGTGTG
>CM056381.1:82012745-82015245 GCA_029718625.1 Synaphobranchus kaupii
CAGCCTGGGACACAGTGAGTGACACCAAGACAGCAACAAAATATGTATTTATTTATTTTATAGTTTATACTAACAAAATGTTACTATTACTATTATTTTATTTCAACTGTAATCATAATTGTAGTATTCTATTTGTAGTAATTCATGTTGTACTGTATGCTTTGTGTTTACCGTGTGTATTATTGGCCAATAAAGCATTTGAAATTGAGATAGAGAAAGAGAGAGATTACTCAGTAATACCTCACATCACCAGGCTAAACGATCAGAATTGTCACCAGTTTCTATGTCACTACTGGGCTCCTGTGGAAACAGCCAATCATTTGTAACTATGTCATTCACATAAACCCGCCCTCTTCTAAGAAGCGGGTAACGCCAGCCTTTTCATGAGTTAGTATCCATCACCACAGAGTATAATTACGAACGAACAAGCAAACGGAGATTTCAAACATGCCTGGCAGACCTGGCCAAGTTAAATGTGCTGTGTCCGGATGTGCTGTGTCCGGATGTGCTGTGTCCGAATGTGCTGTGTCCGAATGTGCTGTGTCCGAATGTGCTGTGTCCGGATGTGCTGTGTCCGGGCACTTAATCTTTCCAGGTACAAAAGCAAGAGTTTAGGCTTACAGCTCTGGTATGCTAAAGGTAACCTAAACATTTTGACTTGTTAAAAACCATTTTCCATTCGGACAGTTCCTATAGAGCCCTTGATTCTTGAACTGGCTCCGGTTTGTCCTCGAGATCCGACTCCGGCACATATGAGTGTAGTGTGTGTAGAGAGCTGCCCCAGCACATATGAGTGTAGCGTGTGTGTAGAGAGCTGCCCCCAGCACATATGAGTGTAGCGTGTGTAGAGAGCTGCCCCAGCACATATGAGTGTAGTGTGTGTGTATAGAGCTGCCCTAGCACATATGAGTGTAGCGTGTGTGTAGAGAGCTGCTCCAGCACATATGAGTGTAGCGTGTGTGTATAGAGCTGCCCCAGCACATATGAGTGTAGCGTGTGTGTGTAGAGAGCTTGCCCCAGCACATATGAGTGTAGCGTGTGTGTATAGAGCTGCCCCAGCACATATGAGTGTAGCGTGTGTGTGTAGAGAGCTGCCCCCAGCACATATGAGTGTAGCGTTGTGTGTAGAGAGCTGCCCCAGCACATATGAGTGTAGCGTGTGTGTATAGAGCTGCTCCAGCACATATGAGTGTAGTGTGTGTGTAGAGAGCTGCCCCAGCACATATGAGTGTAGCGTGTGTGTAGAGAGCTGCCCCAGCACATATGAGTGTAGCGTGTGTGTAGAGAGCTGCTCCAGCACATATGAGTGTAGTGTGTGTGTAGAGAGCTGCCCCAGCACATATGAGTGTAGCGTGTGTGTAGAGAGCTGCTCCAGCACATATGAGTGTAGCGTGTGTGTAGAGAGCTGCCCCAGCACATATGAGTGTAGTGTGTGTATATAGAGCTGCCCCAGCACATATGAGTGTAGTGTGTGTGTATAGAGCTGCCCCAGCACATATGAGTGTAGCGTGTGTGTAGAGAGCTGCCCCAGCACATATGAGTGTAGCGTGTGTGTAGAGAGCTGCCCCAGCACATATGAGTGTAGCGTGTGTGTAGAGAGCCGCCCCAGCACATATGAGTGTAGCGTGTGTGTATAGAGCTGCCCCAGCACATATGAGTGTAGCGTGTGTAGAGCCCGCCCCCAGCACATATGAGTGTAGTGTGTGTAGAGCCGCCCCAGCACATATGAGTGTAGTGTGTGTAGAGCCGCCCCAGCACATATGAGTGTAGCGTGTGTGTATAGAGCTGCCCCAGCACATATGAGTGTAGTGTGTGTAGAGAGCTGCCCCAGCACATATGAGTGTAGTGTGTGTAGAGAGCTGCCCCAGCACATATGAGTGTAGTGTGTGTGTAGAGAGCTGCCCCAGCACATATGAGTGTAGTGTGTGTGTATAGAGCTGCCCCAGCACATATGAGTGTAGTGTGTGTATAGAGCTGCCCCAGCACATATGAGTGTAGTGTGTGTATAGAGCTGCCCCAGCACATATGAGTGTAGTGTGTGTAGAGAGCTGCTCCAGCACATATGAGTGTAGTGTGTATAGAGCTGCCCCAGCACATATGAGTGTAGTGTGTATAGAGCTGCCCCAGCACATATGAGTGTAGTGTGTGTAGAGAGCTGCCCCAGCACATATGAGTGTAGTGTGTGTATAGAGCTGCCCCAGCACATATGAGTGTAGTGTGTGTGTAGAGAGCTGCCCCAGCACATATGAGTGTAGCGTGTGTGTAGAGAGCTGCCCCAGCACATATGAGTGTAGCGTGTGTGTAGAGAGCTGCCCCAGCACATATGAGTGTAGCGTGTGTGTAGAGAGCTGCCCCAGCACATATGAGTGTAGCATGTGTGTAGAGAGCTGCCCCAGCAAATATGAGTGTAGTGTGTGTGTAGAGAGCTGCCCCAGCACATATGAGTGTAGCGTGTGTGTAGAGAGCTGCCCCAGCACATATGAGTGTAGCGTGTGTGTAG
>CM056381.1:82020245-82055245 GCA_029718625.1 Synaphobranchus kaupii
ATGTAGACGGACAGGTCTAATTGCAGGTGTGCAGGTAAATGTAGACTGACAGGTCTAATGCAGGTGTGCAGGTAAATGTAGACTGACAGGTCTAAAGCAGGTGTGCAGGTAAATGTAGACTTACAGGTCTAAAGCAGCGTGTGCAGGTAAATGTAGACTGACAGGTCTAATGCAGGTGTGCAGGTAAATGTAGACTGGACAGGTCTAATGCAGGTGTGCAGGTAAATGTAGACTGACAGGTCTAATGCAGGTGTGCAGGTAAATGTAGACTGACAGGTCTAATGCAGGTGTGCAGGTAAATGTAGACTGACAGGTCTAATGCAGGTGTGCAGGTAAATGTAGACTGACAGGTCTAAAGCAGGTGTGCAGGTGTGCTCTGATTCCAGTACCTGCAGTATTGTGTAGAATGCTCTCCAGCAAAACGGGGTACTCAGTGATGCCGCTGTGTGGTCAGCAGGAGGCACTCTGGGATACCTAACCTCTGCACAATGGCCATTGTTACCGATTTTCTGGGAGAGAAAATAAACTTGTGATTCCCTTATATCCATATTTTAAACCAGAATACTGGCTCTGCATTTATATACGGTATATTCTTATACATTCAACTTGCGTTACTTTTACTATGTTTCTGCTCTCCGGTTTTAGCCTCATTCCCCCAGAGCCCCAAATTTATTTCAACTTACATGACTATATAAATCCCTAAATCATAAACATGATATACGAGTCTTTCAGTACAATAGTACCCACCTGGTACACTGCAACACCCATGGAGTAATCTATACCAGCACCAGCACAAAAAAACATCAATCCCTGTCTATCTATACCAGCACCAGCACAAAAAACACCAATCCCTGTCTATCTATACCAGCACCAGCACAAAAAACATCAATCCCTGTCTATCTATACCAGCACCAGCACAAAAAACATCAATCCCTGTCTATCTATACCAGCACCAGCACAAAAAAACATCAATCACTGTCTAATATAAACAACAAGGGAGAACCTATGCATGTGTTCGATGTCAACAAATTTCACATCGTCACAATCGGCCAATAAAACATCGCCGATGTCCGATGTCATCGGCTTCTTGCGAGGGGGTGCATTTTTTTTTATTAGGCTATTGCAATATAATTTGTTCTGCAAAGCATCGCCAATTATTTGTAGCCTGTTTCATTTTGTAATTTAGCATTGACTATTCAAATGTTTTCATGAACTTCATAAATAAACTTTCATGTCCTTCTGAATTAAAACACAACTGTTTTATGATTTTTTACGATTTGTATGGTTGATTAAGCTACACCTACATCTTTAATCGGTAAAAAAGCCCCGCATCTCTCCAGGATGCACTCGGACCGGTAAAGATGAGCAATAGCGTCAATGCTTCGTTTGATTACTGAGACAGTAAAATGACAGGACTATAGGGTACGTTCCTCACCTTATCCGACAGTGCGCCTATACAGTGGTGGAGCGCACAGACTATAGGGTACGTTCCTCACCTTATCCGACAGTGCACCTATACTGTGGTGGGAGCGCACAGACTATAGGGTACGTTCCTCACCTTATCCGACAGTGCACCTGTACAGTGGTGGAGCGCTTTCCAAAACAGCCCTCCGCTTGTTGCACACGTAATTTGGAGACGGCAACCCTCGTTTCGCTCCCCCCCGCCCCCCGCCCCCGCATACACAGCGATGCGATCAGCTCCCCCCCCCCCCCATACACAGCGATGCGATCATTCGCTCCCCCCCCCCCCCCCCTGCATACACAGCGATGCGATCATTTTCAGAAGGCAATATGTAGCTTAGAAAAAATGACCCAAGACCATTTTTTAGACATGAAATACGGTAGGCTAAATGATGCAAAATAGTAATAGCCTAAATTGCTTTGGTAAAAGACAGCAAATGCACAAATAGTAATGCCTGCTAAGCTAATGAATGTGTGTAATGCATGC
The DNA here is from genome assembly GCA_029718625.1 of Synaphobranchus kaupii. NCBI lineage: Eukaryota > Metazoa > Chordata > Actinopteri > Anguilliformes > Synaphobranchidae > Synaphobranchus > Synaphobranchus kaupii. The sequence continues at coordinate 82,022,194 of CM056381.1, forward strand.
TAAGCTAATGCATGTGTGTAATGCATGCTAAGCTAATGCATGTGTGTAATGCATGCTAAGCTAATGCATGTGTGTAATGCATGCTAAGCTAATGCATGTGTGTATTGCATGCTAAGCTAATGCATGTGTGTAATGCATGCTAAGCTAATGCATGTGTGTAATGCATGCTAAGCTAATGCATGTGTGCAATGCATGCTAAGCTAATGCATGTGTGTAATGCATGCTAAGCCTAATGCATGTGCTGTAATGTGGTTCCTTTCCTCTCACCCCGCATCACACTCTGGAAACCTCTTGTTGCTCTGGAGCTGCTCTTTGTAGAAGCTGACTGCATCGCTATGGTGACTGCAGAGCTCTCCGTAGCTTTCTGCCATTCTGTCTCCCCACTCCCCCGAAAAACTGCAGAGGAACACAGACCCCATATTTACTGGAGCACTGCGATACCCCCAGAGCAGCAGCAGGGGTCCAGGGCAGAGAGCCTGATGAGAAGGGGTGGGGACTATAGGGATGGGGCGGGGAGGGACAGGGCAGTACCTGTGCGGTCAGTACGTCTCCCAGCCTGTGGATGGCGTAGTTGCGTTCGCTCCCTGCTTGCAGGCTCTCACGCCGTCGCTCTTTCAGAAGGAGCAGGAAGTGATGGTGGATCTGCAGCAGGTTTTCCACCTGAGGGAGCAGTCTCTCCACCTTTTTTCTCCTCCATCTGTAGCCCCTCCCGCAGCGAACGCCTGTACACCCTCAGCATCAATTTCAGCGTGCGCACATGGTTTACCTCTGTCTGTACCAGCTCTGCACAGGGGCACAGTCACAATATCACCGTAGTCACAACATCACTGTCACAATATCACAGTCACAACATCACCTTCACCATATCACTGTCACAACATCACTGTCACAATATCATCATTCTCAGAACATCATGACTGACATGACATCAGTGATGACATCTTCAGCATCACATCGTCACAGACGACCATTTCAAAGACATCACTGCCAGCACGACATCATCACTGTTCCAATGTAAAAACCAGCACGATTTACCCCCAGTTTCACTGCCTCGCTTTCCCCATCCTGACCATCATTTACTCATCATTTACAGCATCATTAAACTCTGTGAGCATATACCGTCATGAGCTTCAGTCTGTGAGCGTACACCGTCATGAGCTTCAGTCTGTGAGCGTACACCGTCATGAGCTTCTGTCTGTGAGCGTACACCGTCATGAGCTTCAGTCTGAGCGTACACCGTCATGAGCTTCAGTCTGTGAGCGTACACCGTCATGAGCTTCAGTCTGTGAGTGTACACCGTCATGAGCTTCAGTCTGTGAGCGTACACCGTCATGAGCTTCAGTCTGTGAGCGTACAACCGTCATGAGCTTCAGTCTGTGAGTGTACACCATCATGAGCTTCAGTCTGTGAGCGTACACCATCATGAGCTTCAGTCTGTGAGCGTATACCGTCATGAGCTTCAGTCTGTGAGCGTACAACCATCATGAGCTTCAGTCTGTGAGTGTACACCTTCATGAGCTTCAGTCTGTGAGCATACACCGTCATGAGCTTCAGTCTGTGAGCGTACACCATCATGAGCTTCAGTCTGTGAGTGTACACCATCATGAGCTTCAGTCTGTGAGTGCACACCATCATGAGCTTCTGTCTGTGAGCATACACCATCATGAGCTTCAGTCTGTGAGCGTATACCGTCATGAGCTTCAGTCTGTGAGCGTTAACGAACGTGATGATGACACACTCACCGTAGATCACATCCTGCCTCTTTATCGCCTCCTTCTGGTGGGTCTTCAAGAACTGCGGGTCTACAGAAACTGCTCCAAGACTCTGCCTCAAAGTCCTGGGAGTCCAATTCCAGCTCGGCATTTAAAGCAGCGTGCTCCCCATCTATACACAGGAAGTGGATTACCCTCCCCATCTATACACAGGAAGTGGATTACCCCTCCCCATCTATACACAGGAAGTGGATTACCCTCCCCATCTATACACAGGAAGTTGATTACTCTGCCCATCTATACACAGGAAGTTGATTACTCTGCCCATCTACATATAGGAAGTTGATTACCTCTGCCCATCTACATATAGGAAGTGGATTACTCTGTCCATTTGCACATAGGAAGTGGATTACGCTGCCCATCTACACACAGGAAGTGGATTACTCTGCCCATCTACACACAGGAAGTGGATTACTCTGCCCATCTACACACAGGAAGTGGATTACTCTGCCCATCTACACAGAGGAAGTAGATTACTCTCAGCCAAGCTCTAGGACTACATTTCCCATCAGCCTCTCATAAATAGCATAGAGAGATGAAGAGCCTATGTGTGTGCATGTATTTGGGAGTTTGAGTATGTGTGTGTGTCTGTGTCTGCGAGTATGTGTCCGTGTGAGAAAGTGTGCAGGAGTTTATCTGATTTAAGGTTTATCTGGTTTGGGCTAAACTACATTATGTGATTTACAACCTTGTGTTACTGTAGGTATGACAGATATGACACAGATACAGCTGAAGTTGAAAGTTTACATACACCTTAGCCAAAACCTTTTAAACTCAGTTTTTCACAATCCCTGACATTTAATCCTAGTAAACATTCCATGTCTTAGGTCAGTTAGGCTTTACATTACTTTATTTTAAGAATGTGAAATGTCAGAATAATAGTAGAGAGAATGATTTATTTCAGCTTTTATTTCTTTCATCACATTCCCAGTGGGTCAGAAGCTTAGATACACTCTGTTAGTATTTGGTAGCATTGCCTTTAAATTGTTTAACTTGGGTCAAACGTTTCGGGTAGCCTGCCACAAGCTTCTCACAATATGTTGCTGGAATTTTGGCCCATTCCTCCTGACAGAACTGGTGTAACTGAGTCAGGTTTGTAGGCCTCCTTGCTCGCACACGCTTTTTCAGTTCTGCCCACAATTTTCGATTGGATTGAGGTCAGGACTTGTGATGGCCACTCCAATACCTTGACTTTGTTGTCCTTAAGCAATTTTGCCACAACTTTTAAAGTATGCTTTGGGTTATTGTGCATTTGGAAGAGCCATTTACAACCAAGCTTTAACAACCATTTACAACCAAGCATTCCTGGCTGATGTCTTGAGATGTTGATTCAATATATCCACATAATTTTCCTTCCTCATGATGCCATCTATTTTATGAAGTGCACCAGTCCCTCCTGCAGCAAAAGCACCCCCACAACATGATGCTGCCACCCCCCCGTGCTTCACGGTTGGGATTGGTGTTCTTCGGCTTGCAAGCCTCACCCCTTTTTCGTCCAAACAGTTAAATTCTTGTTTCATCCAGATTGTCCCCATGTGCAGTAGCAAACTGTAGTCTGGCTTTTTTATGGCGGTTTGGGAGTAGTGGCTTCTTCCTTGCTGAGCAGCCCTTCAGGTTATGTCGATATATGACTTGTTTTACTGTGGATATAGGGTTATACTTTTGTACCTGTTCCCTCCAGCATCTTCACAAAGTCCTTTGCTGTTGTTCTGGAATTGAATCGCACCAAAGCACATTCATCTCTAGGAGACAGAATGCGTCTCCTTCCTGAGCGGTATGACGGCTGCGTGGTCCCATGGTGTTTATGTTTGCGTACTATTGTTTTTACAGACGAACATAATACCTTCAGGCGTTTGGAAATTGCTCCCAAGGATGAACCAGACTTGTGGAGGTCCACAATTTTCTTTCTGAGGTCTTGGCTGATTTCTTTTGATTTTCCCACGATGTTTGAAGGTAGGCCTTAAAATACATCCACAGGTACACCTCCAATTGACTCAAATAATGTCAATTAGCCTATCAGAATTTTCTAAAGCCATGACATTATTTTCTGAAATTTTCCAAGCTGTTTAAAGGCACAGTCAACTTAGTATATGTAAACTTCTGACCCACTGGAATTGTGATATAGTGAATTAAAAGTGAAATAATCTGTCTGTAAACAATTGTTGGAAAAATGACTTGTGTCATGCACAAAGTAGATGTCCTAACTGACTTGCCAACACATAGTTTGCTAACATGAAATCTGTGGAGTGGTTAAAAATTAGTTTTAACGACTTCAACCTAAGTGTGTGTAAACATCCGACTTCAACTGTATAATAGGTATAACAGAAGTACAGGTAAAACAGATACAGGTATACTACAGGTACAGGTGAGGTAGGACACAGACAGGACGGGGACAAAACTTACCCTGCAGGAGGGCACAGTCTGCGATCGACAAAGCGAGTGAGTCAGACAGGCGCCTAAATCTGAGAGCGTCGACTTCGTCCATTTCACCTGGTGATTTAGGGACTAAAACAGAGAGCATTATGTTACTGTAAGTACAGCAGAGAGACACCTTCAGCTTTAGGGACTAAAACAGAGAGCATTACGTTACTGTAAGTACAGCAGAGAGACACACCTTCAGCTTTAGGGACTAAAACAGAGAGCATTACGTTACTGTAAGCACAGCAGAGAGACAGACCTTCAGCTTTAGGGACTAAAACAGAGAGCATTACGTTACTGTAAGTACAGCAGACACACACCTTCAGCTTTAGGGACTAAAACAGAGAGCATTACGTTACTGTAAGTACAGCAGAGAGACACCTTCAGCTTTAGGGACTAAAACAGAGAGCATTACGTTACTGTAAGTACAACAGAGACACACCTTCAGCTTTAGGGACTAAAACAGAGAGCATTATGTTACTGTAAGTACAGCAGAGAGACACACCTTCAGCTTTAGGGACTAAAACAGAGAGCATTATGTTACTGTAAGTACAGCAGAGAGACAGACCTTCAGCTTTAGGGACTAGAACAGAGAGCATTATGTTACTGTAAGTACAGCAGAGAGACAGGCCTTCAGCTTTAGGGACTAAAACAGAGAGCATTATGTTACTGTAAGTACAGCAGAGAGACACCTTTAATGTTAGGGACTAAAACAGAGAGCATTATTTACTGTAAGTACAGCAGAGAGACACACCTTCAGCTTTAGGGACTGAAACAGAGCATTATGTTACTGTCAGTGCAGCAGAAAAACGGGGTACAGACCTGTAACCTGGTGGGTAGGGGCAGTTGTAGGTGGGTACAGACCTGGTGGATAGGGGCAGTTGTAGGTGGGTACAGACCTGGTGGATAGGGGCAGTTGTAGGTGGGGCAGACCTGGTGGATAGGGGCAGTTGTAGGTGGGTACAGACCTGGTGGATAGGGGCAGTTGTAGGTGGGTACAGACCTGGTGGTTAGGGGCAGTTGTAGGTAGGGCAGACCTGGTGGATAGGGGCAGTTGTAGGTAGGGCAGACCTGGTGGATAGGGGCAGTTGTAGGTGGGGCAGACCTAGTGGATAGGGACAGTTGTAGGTGGGGCAGACCTAGTGGATAGGGGCAGTTGTAGGTGGGGCAGACCTGGTGGGTAGGGGCAGTTGTAGGTTGGTACAGACCTGGTGGATAGGGGCAGTTGTAGGTGGGGCAGACCTGGTGGATAGGGGCAGTTGTAGGTGGGGCAGACCTGGTGGGTAGGGGCAGACCTGGTGGATAGGGGCAGTTGTAGGTGGGGCAGACCTGGTGGATAGGGGCAGTTGTAGGTGAGGCAGACCTAGTGGATAGGGGCAGTTGTAGGTGGGGCAGACCTGGTGGATAGGGGCAGTTGTAGGTGGGGCAGACCTAGTGGATAGGGGCAGTTGTAGGTGGGGCAGACCTGGTGGGTAGGGGCAGTTGTAGGTGGGTACAGACCTGGTGGGTAGGGGCAGTTGTAGGTGGGGCAGACCTGGTGGGTAGGGGCAGTTGTAGGTGGGGCAGACCTGGTGGATAGGGGCAGTTGTAGGTGGGGCAGACCTGGTGGGTAGGGGCAGTTGTAGGTGGGGCAAACCTGGTGGATAGGGGCAGTTGTAGGTGGGGCAGACCTGGTGGATAGGGGCAGTTGTAGGTGGGGCAGACCTAGTGGATAGGGGCAGTTGTAGGTGGGGCAGACCTGGTGGATAGGGGCAGTTGTAGGTGGGTACAGACCTGGTGGGTAGGGGCAGTTGTAGGTGGGGCAGACCTGATGGATAGGGGCAGTTGTAGGTGGGGCAGACCTGGTGGATAGGGGCAGTTGTAGGTGGGTACAGACCTGGTGGATAGGGGCAGTTGTAGGTGGGGCAGACCTAGTGGATAGGGGCAGTTGTAGGTGGGGCAGACCTGGTGGATAGGGGCAGTTGTAGGTGGGTACAGACCCGGTGGATAGGGGCAGTTGTAGGTGGGTACAGACCCGGTGGATAGGGGCAGTTGTAGGTGGGTACAGACCTGGTGGGTAGGGGCAGTTGTAGGTGGGGCAGACCTGGTGGATAGGGGTAGTTGTAGGTGGGTACAGACCTGGTGTGTAGGGGCAGTTGTAGGTGGGTACAGACCTGGTGGATAGGGGCAGTTGTAGGTGGGTACAGACCTGGTGGGTAGGGGCAGTTGTAGGTGGGGCAGACCTGGTGGATAGGGGTAGTTGTAGGTGGGTACAGACCTGGTGTGTAGGGGCAGTTGTAGGTGGGTACAGACCTGGTGGATAGGGGCAGTTGTAGGTGGGGCAGACCTGGTGGGTAGGGGCAGTTGTAGGTGGGGCAGACCTGGTGGGTAGGGGCAGTTTTGGTGGGGCAGACTTGGTGGGTAGGGGCAGTTGTAGGTGGGTACAGACCTAGTGGGTAGGGGCAGTTGTAGGTGGGGTGCTGGCTCTTTGAGGGGTGTAGGTCATGTCTGGCCTCAGGGGGGCGCCAGTGTGTCCATGGAGGTATGTGCTGCAGCTCCTGCAGACAAATACAGAGAACAAGGAAACAGTATGAACAAGGAAACAGTATGAACAAGGAAACAGTATGAACATGGAAACAGTATGCTTTCTCTGGGTGCGTCCCAATATTCTTCACTGCCCACCTCCCTTCCTCCACTCCCCCACTACCACTCCTCTCCTACCTGGAAATATGCAAAACTGCCTGAACGTTTTCAGTACAAGTATTTACATGTACAGTATACAATGTACCTGACATTGCGGTTTGTGTCAAGACATTAATTAATATGTAAGCATTAATACGTAATTAAGATGTAATCAGCAACATTAGATTAAAACACAAAGATCCGTTTCCGGGGCACGGAGGAGAGGAGGTGGTAGTAGAGGAGGAAAGGTTGCATTTTTCGACTATTGGGACGCACCCTCTCTCTCCCTCACTCACACTCTCTCTCACACTCACTCTCTCACACTCACTCTCTCACACTCACTCTCTCACACTCACTCTCTCACACTCACTCTCTCACACTCTCTCTCACACTCACTCTCTCTCTCTCTCTCTCACACTCTCTCTCTCTCTCACACTCTCTCTCTCACACTCTCTCTCTCACACACTCTCTCTCACACTCTCTCTCACACTCACTTTCACACTCACTCTCACACACACTCTCTCTCACACACTCTCTCTCACACTCTCTCTCACACTCTCTCTCACACTCACTTTCTCACACACTTTCACACTCACTCTCACACACACAGTCACTCTCTCACACTCACTCTCTCACACACTCTCACACTCACACACTCTCACACTCAATTCAATTGAATAAAGCTTTATTGGCATGACTGCATACAAACTGTTACAATGTTGTCAAAGCAGGTGAAATATGAGTACTTAAAATAAATAGCAGAACAGGTAGGTAGATATGTAAATATGGTTATAATAAAGGGAAAACATAAATAATTAAAATGGAACAGGCAGGTAGATATGTAAATATGGTTATAATAAAGGGAAAACATAAATAAATAAAATGGTTATAGCAGTAATAAGGCAATGTAGAAATATAAAATATAAATTAATAATAATAAAAATAAATAAATAACAGTATTTCCGTTACCCGCCGTCTCTATGGCTATGGCATTCTGACACATATTGTGCTGCAAGGTGTGTCCTTTGTCCCTCTCCTAGAATGAGTGCCAATTTCTCTGTTATCTAGGAGTAGAAAATTTGGAATTTGGTTTTCAAATTTCTTCTGGTATTTTTCTCTAATATTTTGGAATTTTTCACAATTTAGGAGGAAGTGCATCTCTGTCTCAACCTTACCTGTCGTACAGTGACCACATATTCTTTGCTCTTTTGGTAACCAACATTTTTTATGTCTGCCTTTTTCAATGGCTAGATTGCGGTCACTGAGCCTGTACTTGGTAAGGATCAGTCTCAGCTTTCTATCTCTGACAGTGGAGAGATAGTCAGCCAATTTGTATTCTCTTTTTAGGGCCAGATAACATTCTAATTTGTGTTGTAATTTGGTTTCTATGACCCAAAGTTCCAAATATGAGTTTTTGCATTGTTTGATGATTTGGTTTACTCTAAACTGTGGTTGGTAAGCCGTGCTGGTCTGTAACTCTTCTGTGTTTGTGGTTACAGGGTTGGTTAGTTTCAGAACCAGCTGACTGAGGGGACTCTTTTTGGGGCTTAGCTCTTGGGTTTGGAATGCTTTAAATTGTAATGTATCATGGGGACTTGATTGAAGGTGCATCCAGAATTTAAGTTATCTTTTTTGGATATTTATTAGTAATGGGAAGCAGCCTAATTCTGCCCTGCATGCATTTGTTGGTGTTTTCCTTTGTACATTTAGCTAATTTCAACAAACTTCTGCATGCAGGGCTTCTAATGGATGCTTGTCCCATCTAGTGTCCCATCTAGTGTAGTCTTGATGACTGAGTGGACCCCATACTTCACTAACTAGACATACTATCTAACACTGAACAATACAAAACAGCAAAGAGTAGAAACGAATGCAACCATACCTGAAAACAAGGACCCTTCTTAAATTATGAATTTAGAAGTAAGAACAATGAAAGATATAACAAAATACAATTAAAAATAATAATAATAATAATTAATGGCAATGATAATAATGATGATGGAGAACAACAAATGTGATTTTATAATAATACATAATAAAGTCAATATAATAAATATAAAAATTAAAAATTAAAATTACACAACTTAAAATATTGATTCCTGTCACTCACTGTCCCTAAGACGATGGCAGGCAGCTATATATTGTGCCGCCAGGTCACAGCACGTCCTCTCCTCTCCTAAGAGGATGGGGAGTTTTTGGATGTTTGTTAAATTTTTAAATTGAGGGTATCTCTGATTTATTTTGGGAAAGTATTTATTTCTAATTTGAGTGTATTTTTCACATTTTGTGACAAAGTGCAGCTCTGTCTCAACTTCGTTGAGATGGCAATGTTTGCATTGTCTTTCTTCCTTTGGAAGCCATGTTTGCCGATGCTGGCCTTTTTCAATGGCCAAGCTGTGCTCACTGAGTCTGTACTTCGTCAAGGTAGTTCTTAGTTTCTTATCAGTCACCGTGGTCAGATATTCTGCCATGGTGTACTGTCTTTTTAGGTCCAAATAGCATTGCATTTTGCTTTGAGCTTGTGTTTGTGTGTCCCAATAGGTGGTGTAGTTTTGTTTGTGTTGTGCTATAATTTGATTGACTCTAATTGAATGTATGGTGATGCTGTCCTGAGACTGGGGGGTGTTAGGGGTGGTTAGTGAACTGAGCCTCAGGACCAGCTGTGTGAGAGGACTCTTTACTTTGCTCAGCTCTTAGCATTGCAGGGCTTTGTAATGATAAGAGTGGGGGGTGCTATTTTTTAGATGTACCCAAAATTTAATTGCCCTCTTTTGTATCTTGATTAGTAATGGATATTGGCCTAATTCTGCCCTGCATGCATTGTTTGTAGTTTTTCTCTGTACCTGTAATAGATTTTGACAGTTCTGCATGCAGGGTTTCAATTTGGTGTTTGTCCCATTGGTCAAAATCTTGCTTTGTAAGCGGACCCCACACTTCACTGCCATATAGGGCAATTGGTTCGATTATTGATTCTAATAGTTTTAGCCAAATTTTGATTGGAATTTGTGGTTGGATTTGACGTTTTATGGCATAGAATGCCCTGCGTGCTTTCTCTTTCAGTTCATTCACTGCCAGGTTGAAATTTCCTGTAGAACTTATGTTCAGGCCTAAATAATTATAATTTGTACAGTGTTCAATTACTTTTTTTTCCTATTGTGAAGTTGTGTCTAGCTCCCTGAGATCTGGATCTTTTTTGAAAAATCATTATTTTGGTCTTTTTCATGTTTATTGCCAAGGCCCAGGATTGGCAATACTGCTCCAACAGGTCCAGGCTCTGCTGTAATCCATGTTCAGTGGGTGACAGCAGCACCAGGTCATCTGCATAGAGCAGGAGTTTAATTTTGGTGTCATGTAGAGTGAGACCAGGGACTGTAGATTTCTCCAACATAGTTGCCAGATCGTTGATATAGATGTTGAATAGAGTTGGACTTAAACTGCAGCCCTGCTTCACTCCATGCCCCTGCGTAAAGAAATATGTTCTTTCGTTGCCAATTTTGATGCGGCACATATTGCCTGTATACATTGTTTTAATAATGTTAACCCCGTACACCACTTATAATCATTTTGTAGAATAAACCTTTATGCCAGATTGAATCAAAAGCTTTTCGGAAGTCTATAAAACAAGCAAATATTTTGTTTTTTTCTTGGTTGACATGTTTGTCAATCAGGGTGTGTAGGGTGTAAATATGGTCACGTGCGGTGATTTGGTAAAAATCCAATTTGACTTTTACTCAAGACATTGTGCTCATTAAGGAAGTATTGATGTCTAGAATTAATAATGCTACAAAAAACCTTCCCCAGATTACTGTTCACACAAATGCCTCGGTAGTTGTAGGGGTCGAATTTATCTCCACTTTTAAAGATTGGGGTTATGAGTCCTTGATTCCAGATGTCAGGGAAGAAACCTACCCTCAGAACCAAATTGAATAATTTAAGAATGGCCAAAATAAATTTTGTGTCACAGTGTTTAAGCATCTCATTTAAAATGCTGTCAGGTCCACTTGCTTTTTTAGATTTAAGGCCCTGAAGTTTCTCCCTTAGCTCATGCTCAGTAATGGGGGAGTCCAAAGGATTCTGGTTGTCTTTTATTGACAATTCCAATTTATTAAATTTTTCCTTTATGTGGTTTTTCTTTGGTTGCATACCTGGCGTTACTTTCTCATACAGTGTTTTGAAATGGTTAGTCCAGATTTCACAATTTTGTATGGCCAATTCTTCATTATTATTATTTTTTTGATTTTTCCAATTTTTCCAGAATCTGTTTGTGTTTATGGACTCCTCAATTAATGTCAGTTGTTTGCGGGTGTATTGTGCCTTTTTGGTTGAGTGTACGTTTATAGTGCTTTAGAGTCTCACAGTAATTAAGGCGTAAATCTGTGTTTTTTGGGTCTCTATGTTTTTGATTTGATAATTTCCTAAGTTCTTTCCTTATATTTTGACAATCTATATCAAACCAGTTTTCTTCTTTGGGATTTTTTGGTTTATTTTTTGACAATTTCAATTGAGATTTTTTTGCAGTTTTTCTAAATATATAATTGATATTTTGTACTGCCAGATTGACTCCTTCTTTACTGTGAGTGTATGTGGTTTCCAGAAAGGTGTCTAATAATGTTTGGATTTCTTGGGTGTTGATTGCTTTCTGAAAATCTTCGGTGCTGTTTTCGGCCCATCTGTATGATTTGGGGATACTGAACAGCTTACTGGGCTGTGTGTGTGTGGTAGTGTTAGTTTCTGTCCTTTTGAGATATACAGTAATTTGGCTGTGATCAGACAGAGGGGTTAGTGGCTTGACAGTGAATGCTCTGAAAGAGAAAGGGTCCATATCTGTGACCATATAATTAACTGTACTACAGCCAAGAGGTGAGCAGTAGGTGTATCTCCCTAGAGAGTCCCCTCGTAACCTACCATTGAGGATGTACAGACCCAGGCTTTGGCAGAGCTGCAGGAGGTCCTTGCCATTTCCTCTCTCTCTCCCTCACTCTCTTTCCCCCACTCTCTCTCTCTCTCTCCCTCACTCTCTCTTTCGCCCACTCTCCCCCTCTCTCTCCCTCACTCTCTCTTTCCCCCACTCACTCTCCCTCTCTCACTCTCTCTTTCCCCCACTCTCTCTCTCTCTCTCCCTCACTCTCTCTTTCCCCCACTCTCTCTCTCTCTTTCCCCCACTCACTCTCCCTCTCTCTCTCCCCCACTCACTCTCCCTCTCTCTCTCCCTCTCTCTCTCTCTCTCTCTCTCTCTCTCTCTCTCTCTCCCCCACTCACTCTCCCTCTCTCTCACACTCTCCCTTTCTCTCTCCCCCACTTTCTCCCTCTCCCTCTCTTTCTCTCAGCAAAGCCGATATGACACGAGCAGGAGAAACAGTCTGCATCTGCGATTCACAGTAAAGCGCAAAATAGGGTTCAATTTATTTTTTTTCCCATATGTTTTTAAAGTCATTCAATATAATATACAACATATATAGGATATCTAAATACCTGGAATAAGTAACACAAATATGCTAGTTAAAAACCTGTCTGGCTTCAGTTTGAGGGGTATACAGTACCAGTCAAAAGTTTGGACATACCTACTCGGAGAAAGTTTTTTTTTCCGTTATTTTTACTGTTTTCCACATTTTAGAATAGTAAAGACATCAACACTATCAGATAACAGAAATGGAATTATGCAAAGACCCAAAAGAAAGTGCAAAACAAATAAAAAACGTCTTATATTTTAGATTCTTCAAAGTAGCCACCCTTTGCCTTGATAACAGCTTTGCACATTCTACCTGGAAATAAGGTATCAAGAGTCTTTCGATATCCTTTTATACAGAGTCATGATAGCATCACCTGTTTACCACAGAAGTTGGTTGAGAGAATGGCAAGAATGTGCAAAGCCGTTATCAAGGCAAAGGGTGGCTACTTTGACTAATCTAAAATATAACACTTTTTTTGATTTGTTTGCATAATTTAATGTGTTACCTCATTGTTTTGATGACTTTACTATTACTACTAAAACCTTCTATTATGGAGGGTAAAGTGTGCCGTGTGCCATTTGCACACGCACACGCACAGCACACACACACACACACACACACACACACACACACACACACACACACACACACACACACACACACACACACACACACACACACACACACACACACACACACACACACACACACACCTGTTGCCTGGCAGCAGGTGAGGCCACACCCCTGTCTCACCATCTCACTCGGAGCAGGAAAAACAGGTCTTTCTCCTGGTGGGGGGGGGCAGCAGGCCTGAGATACTCAGTGAGACTGCAGAGGAAGATGCACTTACACAACCAGCCAGAGGAGGAGGAGGAGGAGGAGGAGGAGGAGGAGGGAGGAGGAGAGAGGGGAGAGAGAGGAGAGAGAGGAGAGCCACACCCTCACAGTACCAACATGAGCTATGACAGGACACAGTCCCCACAGTGAGTGATCCTGCTAACACCCACACACACACACACACACACACACACACACACACACACACACACACACACACACACACAAAGCACACATCTCATACTAGAGAAATTCATTCAAATTCGTTCGAATGTTCTATCCTCAAAATTTCACGAGACATTTTTGGTGCGTAGTCTAAAAAATAATATGATTAAAGAATGATGTACGATGATCTACGCTTAAATGTATAATTATTATGGCCCAATTGTAATATCCTTTTTTGTTTTTTTGAGGCCCTCCACCTAATCAGCATGCATCTTACAGGCCCTCCCAATCAGCCAGTAGCTTACCAACATACGCACACAAACACACACTTAACCAGTATTATTGTAGTTTCAGGAGTTAAAAGTGTCTATGACTATGAGTGCAAATCATATGTAGGCTACACTTATTACTGCATCTGGAACTAAAGCCTGGATCGGGAGCTACCAAATCCACAGATCCTTCAGATTAGTCTGAGCAGAGTCTGGGGGAGTTGATATGATCAGTAGGCCATCTACATCTACTTATAGGGAGAAAGACATTGTGAAGTAGGCCATCTACATCTACTTATAGGGAGAAAGACATTGCGAAGTAGGCCATCTTTGCAGAACTTCTTCATAACGAGGAAACATCTCACTGGCTCCCAAAGCAACGTGATAATTCTACGGATAGGCCTACATCTGCTCTAAATTTAGGATAAAAATCCTAAATGATAAATAATAAACTGCGTCATTTGAGACACCTTCAACGAAGCTTTCAGCAAATACCTGCACGCAAGAATTTCCAGACAACATTTAAAACAGAATGGTTACATCACATCGCAACCTGTAAAACACAGCAAAGTGCATCACTCCCGTTAAAGGAATGTGGGAAATGCGGTAACCGGCATTTTAACACCAGCTTCACTCATACCCTAGCCTGTCATGTGTCGGCCTACATTATGATTATAACAAACTGCATATAGCCTACGTTTTACTTTCCCACACGGGTCGCGTTAACCTGTTTAAACGTGTCTACCTGCAGGATCTGGAAAGACCTTCCGTAATATTTCTGAAGAGGGGCGCCGCACCCAGTGCAGAAATCACTTTTTCAGTAATTTAGCATTAATTTAATTATCACGCGTAGCTAGTAGGCACGAACTTAAGTTTCAAGACAAAAAGCTGCCAGATACTTTGTTTAGGTGGTAAAGCTTTAAGATAGACTGACTAATGTTAGCAAACGTGTGTTGCTTAAGTCAGCCAGGGATCTGGTCAGATAAGTAGCTAATATTAAGCAAGACAGTCACAACAATTCCCTCTTTCCCTCCCTGCTGTAGCGGTTAGCTAGCTAGCGTAGCTAATAGCTATACATCATTGCACACATTAATGTACGGTCGGTAGCTAACGTTAGCGCTCTCCGTGCTAAATAAAGCTCAATGCTGAAATAACGTTAACTGGCCAGCTACACCCAACAGGGCTGGATACATTTTGACTGGACAGCCGGGGAAATCATTCGCACTGCTGTCAGCAAGAGAAGGGCGAATATTATAAATAACAGCTGTTCAGCAAAACACTGAAATAATGGCGTTGACGTACCTGGATCCTGGTCGAGTAGCGTTAGCCTACACGTGTCCACCTCCTCAATAATAACCGCAACGGAAACCTGTAAATCGTATCGCTTGAAATCATGCTGTGGCAAATTAGAAATATAGATATATAACTTGGAATTATCAATAGTTTTTATATTCTGGTTCCAATATTTTCTTAGTCAAGTAGTCGACAGCTAGCTAGCTAGCTAACAGAACAAGCAACAATACTCCCATGGTAACTTTAGACGAATGTTAGTCCGTACAAACGCTGACAATCATCAGCGACCGATCTTTCTTTTGTACCGCTGCCGTGATTTAGGCTGCATGTCAACGCGAACAACGACATTATTCATAAATACAAATAGCTAACTAAAGTTACATTAGCTACTTCCTCCGCAAACTTACCTGAAACCCAACGTCCAGAGGTGATCTAATTTTGTCTCTCTCTCCCTCCCCCGGTGTTTCTCGTCTTGTTTACAGCAGTTTCAGCGCCTCAAACCCCGGGGCAAGCGGCCAGTAAGGCAAGCATAGGCGGCCATACAGAAGCATTATTCCCGCACTACCCGTTTCCCTTCACACAGACACTACATCTCCATGGGCTGGCTTTCCAAATTAAAGGACAATCGTTGATTTTACCAAGTAACTTAGCTAGGCATTCTGAAGTTGAAAACAAAACTTGTAGCTAAATGCGGTTAAAAACGCATAAAGATATGGCTACACATTTCTCAGTTAACCCAAAATACCCGGGTAGGATATCAATTGTCTCTAAATACCACCGATTATGAATTACAATAGAAAATTAGTGAATCCTGACAGTAGAAACTGAAGTGTGATGGTTGTGGCGCTAGGCTACGTTTACATAGGGCCCTACAGTCCTATAGCGGTTTGAAACCTAATCGAAACACTGCAGGTAGCGTAAGTCAATGGTAGGTGGGTAAATTTACAGAAGTCGGGCGACTCTGAGTCTGGGGAAATCCATCCATTTAGCATACATAATCCCACATTTAAATGAAAGATAGGCTTATAATACATTTTTACACATTTTTAAAAATGGTATGGTGCTAGTAGTAGCTAGTCCTATTAGGAAGCCATGGCATGGACTTCTTTATCCTGGCACATCTACACCTAAACTTTGTGAACTGGGGTTGTGATTCCAACTCCTTGGAAAAAGTATTGTAGCGAACGCGGAGAATGAGGGAGGGAAACAGCGGTTTGCAGTATCGAATCGCTCCAGCCGAGCTTCGTTTTATTCAACGCTACCTTACCAGCCCTGAAAAGAGCCGTTCATTTGTTGCAGGATCCAGCTCAGCGTTGTTCACAGTTAGGAAGCACTTTTTACTAACACCACAATCGCTTCAGGTATCTGCCTTATATTAGAACTAGTCGGCTGTGATTGGCGCACCCGTTCCATGGGGGCCCCCACCAGGTGTTGTTGCAGGGGTGCTCGGGAGCGTTGATTAGGCCCTTTCTGTGCCGTGCAGGAGTCGCAGCAATGGACGTGGAGCTCGACGTCGTGACGACACCCCGGCCAGTGAAACTTCCCCCTCAGCCGGTGCAGGGTTTTGTTGTTGCCGAAGTGGCCCGCCCCCACCGAGCCGTGGACCAACCTGAGGACATCAGGGCGGAGCGCCCGTGGCACCAACAGCTGCAGGATGTCACTGCCCCGGCCTGGAGCCTGCCACCGTCTGTAGAGGAGACCGTCGCGCTGCACCAAGCTGCTGTACAGGCTGTAGTAGCTCTTAAGCTCTGGGCTCCGACCGCTCGGGACGCTGCCCCACCTGCAGCCAGCCCCGCACCTTGCCCAGCATGCTGTCTGCTTCCTGGGCCTCTCGCAGCTCCAATGGCGTCAGCGGCAGCCACCCCTCCGCGTCGCCGCTGGCCTGGACCACAGCCACATCTGGGCTCACCTGGTCCTGTTCCTCTTGGCGGCTACAGTAGCGACACTCCTGGGCTGCGCACGGCCGGCGCGATAAAGCGTCTGCGTTCCCATGCTGCCCGGTGCCGGATTTCGAAGTCATAGCCTTGCAGTTGTTCCAGCCAGCGAGCAACTTGCCCCTCAGGGTCTTTAAAATTTAGGAGCCAGGTGAGCGAGGCGTGGTCGGTGCGCAGGAGGAAGTGGCTGCCTTGCAGGTACGGCCGGAAATGGTGCAACGCCCTGACCACGGCGAGCAGCTCCCGCCTGGTGACGCAATAATTGCGTTCCGCCTTCCCCAGGGCCCGGCTGTAGTAGGCCACCACTCGCTCGCCATCTTCGTCCTCCTGTGACAGGACGGCCCCCACTCCGGTGTTGCTTGCGTCGGTGTCGACGATGAAGGGTCGCTGGGTGTCGGGGTACGCCAACACCGGAGCTTTAGTGCGGGCCGCCCTGAGCTGGTCAAAGGCCATGGATTGCCCCTCCTGCCACACAAATGGCCGGCACTTATCCGTTAAGCGATGGAGGGGGCTAGCCAGGGTAGCAAAGTCCCGGACAAAGCGCCGATAGTAAGACGCCAGGCCCAGGAAGCTTCGCAGCTCACCCACGTTGCCAGGGACCGGCCAGTCCCTCACAGCAGCCACCTTAGATGGATCGGTGGCTACGCCCCGCTCGCTGACGATGTGCCCTAGGAAGGCCGTCTCCCTCCGCCTGGCGGATTGCAGCTAGCACATCAGTCAGGTTAGCGAGGGCTTGCTGGAAGTCGCTGGCATGTACCAGGAGGTCGTCCAGGTACACGACACAGCGACTGCGAGGGACGGCCGCTAGCACCCGCTCCATCAGCCGCTCGAACGTGGCCGGCGCGTTGCATAGCCCGAAGGGCATCACCCGAAACTGCCACAGACCCTGCCCATCCCACTGCTGACACCAATGTAGCGAGCGTGGAGAATGAGGGAGGGAAACAGCGGTTTGCAGTATCGAATCGCTCCAGCCGAGCTTCGTTTTATTCAACGCTACCTTACCAGCCCTGAAAAGAGCTGTTCATTTGTTGCAGGATCCAGCTCAGCGTTGTTCACATTTAGGAAGCACTTTTTACTAACACCACAATCGCTTCAGGTACTGCCTTATATTAGAACTAGTCGGCTGTGATTGGCGCACACTTACACATTCCTAGCCAATCACAGCCACACATAACACAGTTAAACGACAGTTAAAGTTTTACAGTTACGTTTAAAGTTTAGGTTAGTTACGTTTAAAGTTTAGGTTACAGTTAAACGACAGTTAAAGTTTACGATTACACAATACGCGGCTAACAAGCTAAAAACACAATTAAAACACACACAGCACGTTATTTACAATTATCTACACATCGACCGGGTAGCGGCTCACTACCCGGTCCTAGCTGGCCAGTTGACAACCCCCAGGCCGCCACATTATTATACGTTTGTCGGCACTAGAGGGTGTTGGTGTCAAAGCTTTGGTGATTAATTGCAGCAAACCTAAAAACATGCGCCAGCGTCTAATACCCATAGCCTTATCCCAAACGAAGCCCTCTGGACACGGTGGACTTTGGACTCACAGACTTTAAAGGTGTATAGGAACAGGTGAGTCCACGAGTGGACAAGGCCTTGAAGGGTATACAAAGGATGAATTGGGACAATTACTCTGATATCACCCAACATGTGACACGTTGCTGAGAGACTGAGACACAACCTTACTCAAATTTATATGCCAAGAGAGGAAGAGGCGAGTCATCCAACTCCTGAACGGAATTTTGGGTAATTCCCTGTTTGCAGCGATGCGCACTTACCAATGCCGTGTCTGAAATAGCATACTTGCCTACTATTAAGTATGCAAGTTGAGTATACTTTTGTTATAAGCTGTTAAGTGCACGACAATCCTGAACATTGTGTGTTCTATCCCCAGATGATATACTTATTTCTGGGTTTTTCGCTGATAATAGTATGGGGAATATTTTTTGCATACTGCATGTCATTAAACAGTATGCAGTAAGCAGTATACAGTATGCTAGTACACAGGACGCAGTAGATAGGGCTCAGATTCAGCTTGGCTGAATCCCATTTTCTGGACTTGTGGACTCAAAGACGCATTCTCGTTAAGTCTGTGAGTGCTTAGGGCTGAAGAAGCTCAGAAACTGCAGAGATCTATAGAAAGGAGTGACCCATAAGACAAACTCAGTTTTCATTCATGTTTTTAATACAAACAATTAATTGTTGAATAATTTACACACAGCAAGATTTCTTTCCACTATCACTCCAACATTATCTGTACAAGTCACTGCTTGGCTCCACTTGAAAACAGGAAAGAGAGAGAAAAAGCCAAGCGATACATGGCACGTTTTGATCATGCGTGTGTTAGTGTTTTGTATGACAAAGTGAAGGAGATATACACACATGTAATGGCACATTGTATTCACATGTTTGTATGTACACACTTACACATAGTCATGTGTACATATGCATACATACATTACCTACATATATGTGATATTTATACATCATATATCAACATACATTGATATGCCATACATTATTTTAACAAGTACTTTGAAGGATAATTCTGGGATTAGCTCCAACATAAATGTGTGTCCTTTAAGGAAACCTGCATGGAGTCTCATCTAGGTGCTACAGGGACAATCTCTGCAAAACCTGACCGCACGCACGCACACACACACACACACACACACACAACACACGCACACATACACACACACATATACACACACACTTACACACACACACACACACACACACACACATATACACACACTTACACACACACACACACACACTCTCACACTCTCTCTCACACACACACACACACACACACACACACACTCACTCTCTCTCACACACACACACACACACGCACACAGTCAGGAAACGCCTGACCACACACACACACACACACACACACACACACAGTCAGGAAACGCCTGACCACACACACACACACATACAGTCAGGAAACGCCTGACTACACACACACACACACACACAGTCAGAAAACTCCTGGCAACACACATACACACACACACATACAATCAGGAAACATATTCAACCTGCATCTCAGGGTCTACATTAAAACATGTTTTTCTTTTCTTTTTCTACTGTTGAGCTGAAACAGGAAACACTGAACAGTCATTAATGTAATAATGTACAACAGGAGGAAAAGTATCCGGATTAGTCCTCCATATTTTGGCTAAATGAAAAGCACACAGCCTGTACTACGCTCAGCGTGTCCACCTTAGCCTTTACTACGCTCAGCGTGTCCACCTTAGCCTGTACTACGCTCAGCGTGTCCACCTTAGCCTGTACTACGCTCAGCGTGTCCACCTTAGCCTGTACTACGCTCAGCGTGTCCACCTTAGCCTGTACTACGCTCAGCGTGTCCACCTTAGCCTGTACTACGCTGAGCGTGTCCACCTTAGCCTGTACTACGCTCAGCGTGTCCACCTTAGCCTGTACTACGCTCAGCGTGTCCACCTTAGCCTGTACTACGCTCAGCGTGTCCACCTTAGCCTGTACTACGCTCAGCGTGTCCACCTTAGCCTGTACTACGCTCAGCGTGTCCACCTTAGCCTGTACTACGCTGAGCGTGTCCACCTTAGCCTGTACTACGCTCAGCGTGTCCACCTTAGCCTGTACTACGCTCAGCGTGTCCACCTTAGCCTGTACTACGCTCAGCGTGTCCACCTTAGCCTGTACTACGCTCAGCGTGTCCACCTTAGCCTGTACTACGCTGAGCGTGTCCACCTTAGCCTGTACTACGCTCAGCGTGTCCACCTTAGCCTGTAATACGCTCAGCGTGTCCACCTTAGCCTGTACTACGCTCAGCGTGTCCACCTTAGCCTGTACTACGCTCAGCGTGTCCACCTTAGCCTGTAATACGCTCAGCGTGTCCACCTTAGCCTGTACTACGCTCAGCGTGTCCACCTTAGCCTGTACTACGCTGAGCGTGTCCACCTTAGCCTGTACTACGCTGAGCGTGTCCACCTTAGCCTGTACTACGCTCAGCGTGTCCACCTTAGCCTGTACTACGCTGAGCGTGTCCACCTTAGCCTGTACTACGCTCAGCGTGTCCACCTTAGCCTGTACTACGCTGAGCGTGTCCACCTTAGCCTGTACTACGCTCAGCGTGTCCACCTTAGCCTGTACTACGCTGAGCGTGTCCACCTTAGCCTGTACTACGCTCAGCGTGTCCACCTTAGCCTGTACTATGCTCAGCGTGTCCACCTTAGCCTGTACTACGCTCAGCGTGTCCACCTTAGCCTGTACTACGCTCAGCATGTCCACCTTAGCCTGTAATACGCTCAGCGTGTCCACCTTAGCCTGTACTACGCTGAGCGTGTCCATCTTAGCCTGTACTACGCTGAGCGTGTCCACCTTAGCCTGTACTACGCTGAGCGTGTCCATCTTAGCCTGTACTACGCTCAGCGTGTCCACCTTAGCCTGTACTACGCTCAGCATGTCCACCTTAGCCTGTAATACGCTCAGCGTGTCCACCTTAGCCTGTACTACGCTGAGCGTGTCCACCTTAGCCTGTACTATGCTCAGCGTGTCCACCTTAGCCTGTACTACGCTCAGCGTGTCCACCTTAGCCTGTACTACGCTCAGCGTGTCCACCTTAGCCTGTACTACGCTCAGCATGTCCACCTTAGCCTGTACTACGCTCAGCATGTCCACCTTAGCCTGTACTACTCTCAGCGTGTCCACCTTAGCCTGTACTATGCTCAGCATGTCCACCTTAGCCTGTACTACGCTCAGCATGTCCACCTTAGCCTGTACTACGCTCAGCATGTCCACCTTAGCCTGTATTAAGGTTTCACTGCTTTTTCAGTTCAATTAAACGCAAGATTGAAAAACTCACTGGTTGTTTTGAGGGGAATGTTGTT
Source organism: Synaphobranchus kaupii (assembly GCA_029718625.1). Classification (NCBI taxonomy): domain Eukaryota; kingdom Metazoa; phylum Chordata; class Actinopteri; order Anguilliformes; family Synaphobranchidae; genus Synaphobranchus; species Synaphobranchus kaupii. The sequence goes on from CM056381.1 coordinate 82,043,888, forward strand.
ATTATTGTGATGTGGCTGTACAGGGATCATTGAGACTCCGCAGTGGGAGACGGCTCATGATGTGGCTGTACAGGGATCATTGAGACTCCGCAGTGGGAGAGGGGCTCATGGTGTCGGTGAAAGGAACTGAAGAGTTTGGGATGGGAGCCAGTCCCCCGCCCTCCACAAAACAAAGCAAAAAAAAAACATACAAATACAGCAGTACTGAACCAAGCAGAAAACTCCAGCTAAAATTGGCCCTATTCTGCAAGAACACTATTTTTTTTGTCGTAAATCTCAAAATGTCCAAGTACAGCATTCCATTAATTCTTGTGACAAAGTTCCATTTCATCCATTGAAGAAATAAGGGAGATTTCAAATGTGTAAGGTTAGGGGGAGGATGGGGTTAGGGGGAGTGGGCGGGGTTAGGGGGAGTGGGCGGGGCACTCTAGGCAAGGCACACCATTTTACTCCTGTCCACCAGGGGGCAGACATGAGCTACATACCCACAAAGTTTATGACTAATAAAAGGGAAAAGGATCTCAAAAAGACCCTAACCCTAACTCCACCTCCAGTTCCTGGCCATGTTTGTGATTTAAGGATTCTTCATTTATTTAAAAGGGAAAAGTAATTAAAAAAAGAACACCACGGTCTTGTATGCATATTTAAAAGCAAACGAACAGACGTCTGTATGGAAAGGCCAGAGTAAGAGAGCTGTGTGGTGAAGCGCAGCATCTTCCCTTCTCAAAGGACAGGTGCGTTTGCACTTTACTCACTTGTCATTGGTATGGTCAAAAGCAGCCGTGGGGAGAGAGAGCTGGAGTACCGCGGGATAATGCAGTCCTTTATAATGCACTGAGAGAGAGCTGGAGTACCGCGGGATAATGCAGTCCTTTATAATGCACTGAGGTAGACTGTGTCCAAAGAGACCAAAAGTAAAATGCAATACAAAGAAAAATAAAAAGCACATTTCTACCTCCCCTCATTTTTTGGGCCGATATTTTGCTCCAGAAAAGACATGCAAGAAACTTTCGAATAGAATGCAAAAATGTGTGTTTTTTTTGCAGTGATTTAATAAATAAAATATTAACATTGTTTTTTCCAAATCTAAGAGTATCCTCTGAGTTACAAAAAGAGAATTCTTTCCTTTTTTAAAAATATAAATATCTCTGCAGTTTTTCCCAGTTTCTGCAGTATCTGCAGGTAGGGCGTTTAGAGCCTCTGGGCTGTACAATAAAACCCTTAACCTGTTTTTACAGAGCCAAACCAGGCGGAGAAGGAGAGAGAGCTCGCACTGTCGGCCGTTGGGATGATACCATGCAAGCCAGGGAGGCATTTCAATGTTGCACAGGGGGTGTGGAAACACAGGAGCCATCAGCCAATACAAAGTTACATTTCTGTTTGGGGGAGGGTTCTAGCTCAATATTGGCCAACAGCACTTAGGCTGCGTCCCAATATTCTTCACTCCTCTCCTCCCTTCCTCCACTCCCCCACTACCACTCCTCTCCTTTCCTCCACTCCCCCACTACCACTCCTCTCCTACCCGGAAATATGCACGGAACTGCCTGAACGTTTTGAGTACAAGTATTTGCATGTACAGTATCCAATGTACATGACATTGCGGTTTGCGTTGAGACATTAATTAATATGTAACCATTAATACGTAATTAAGATGTAATCAGTGACATTAGATTAAAACACAAAGATCCGTTTCCGGGGCACGGAGTAGAGGAGGTGGTAGTAGAGGAGGACTGGTAGTGGAGGAGGAAAGGTGGCATTTTTCGACTATTGGGACGCACCCTTAGTTCTCCTGCTTGTGAATGCAACAGGAAAACAAGTGGTTTGATCAAGAAAGTTTAAAGGGTATTTAGTGTGATTTTGTATTAGAAAAAAATATTTAATGACAATTGTAAAAATGTTTCTACAACCAGCAAAAACCTCATGAATGAAAACAGTAAAAATATCAACTATGTACAAAAAACATCAATAATATATATATATATAGATTTTTCTTATATATAACATCTTCTATATCAACTAAAATATGTATCAATGGAGCAGCTACTTGTCACATCTGCAGAACTCTTGTCCAATTATTATCATAAAAAAATAGCTTTAAAAATCCTTCAGCGTGACACGAGAACATATGAACGAAACAAAGGGAAACCAGATCAGACATAAATAACCTCAAAGAGCCTGAAGCTACTGAACCTGTGAAGAGTGAACACATGAGAGAAAAAGAACAAAAACATGTTTAGTGTGAAAAGACCAAACGTTGTTCTAAGAGGAGTCGGCTCCCGAAGCCATCCAACATCTCCAAACCGGATAGGCTGTGCTTATCCATATGAACAGCACAACTCCAACACCACTTTGTATGTAGGCCACAAACACTAAAGGGCACTTTTAGGGACTCTTGCCCCCTAAAGGAGGGCAGAGGGCCTTAGTTTGGAGACGGGACGGTGCGAGCAAAGGTCCGATTCACAGGCCGACTCCATCAACGTGTCCCGCAAACACCGCCATAACCCAAATAAAACGCACACGAGAGGCGACGGGGCCCCGTTTCACTCAAAGGCAAAATCGTCCTCCTGCGCAAGTGTGCAGAGAAAGAAAAAAAAGTCCTGAGATGTCGTCATTCGCGTTCGGGTTAGGGTTTGGGTTAGAGTTAGGGTTTGGGTTAGGGTTAGGGTTAGGGTTAGGGTTTGGGTTAGAGTTAGGGTTTGGGTTAGGGTTAGGGTTAGGGCCTCTCAAAATAATGATCTAAATAATACTTGTAAAAATGAACAAAAAACAAAATAAAGATAAAATGTGCGTTAAATGTTGAGGCAGGAGGCGTTAGGATGGGCTGGTTTGGCGGTAAGGACAGGATTTGGCGGGAGGCGTTAGGATGGGCTGGTTGGCGGTAAGGACAGGATTTGGCGGGAGGCGTTAGGATGGGCTGGTTGGCGGTAAGGACAGGATTTGGCGGGAGGCGTTAGGATGGGCTGGTTTGGCGGTAAGGACAGGATTTGGCGGGAGGCGTTAGGATGGGCTGGTTGGCGGTAAGGACAGGATTTGGCGGGAGGCGTTAGGATGGGCTGGTTGGCGGTAAGGACAGGATTTGGCGGGAGGCGTTAGGATGGGCTGGTTGGCGGTAAGGACAGGATTTGGCGGGAGGCGTTAGGATGGGCTGGTTTGGCGGTAAGGACAGGATTTGGCGGGAGGCGTTAGGATGGGCTGGTTTGGCGGTAAGGACAGGATTTGGCGGGAGGCGTTAGGATGGGCTGGTTTGGCGGTAAGGACAGGATTTGGCGGGAGGCGTTAGGATGGGCTGGTTGGCGGTAAGGACAGGATTTGGCGGGAGGCGTTAGGATGGGCTGGTTGGCGGTAAGGACAGGATTTGGCAGGAGGCGTTAGGATGGGCTGGTTGGCGGTAAGGACAGGATTTGGCGGGAGGCGTTAGGATGGGCTGGTTTGGCGGTAAGGACAGGATTTGGCGGGAGGCGTTAGGATGGGCTGGTTGGCGGTAAGGACAGGATTTGGCGGGAGGCGTTAGGATGGGCTGGTTGGCGGTAAGGACAGGATTTGGCGGGAGGCGTTAGGATGGGCTGGTTGGCGGTAAGGACAGGATTTGGCGGGAGGCGTTAGGATGGGCTGGTTGGCGGTAAGGACAGGATTTGGCGGGAGGCGTTAGGATGGGCTGGTTGGCGGTAAGGACAGGATTTGGCGGGAGGCGTTAGGATGGGCTGGTTGGCGGTAAGGACAGGATTTGGCGGGAGGCGTTAGGATGGGCTGGTTGGCGGTAAGGACAAGATTCGCCCGTTTTTCTTGCCACCGTTCATGTGTGTGTAGGGAAGGTGTTCCTCGTAGTTCCCACACAAGCCCACAGAGGGCGCTGTTTCTCTGGCAGGGCTGGCCTCCGGGTCCAGCGGGATGCTTTCCATGTTCTCCAGATCCAGCTCCTCAGTGTCAGGCAATTTGTTCTCCTCGCTGTAGAAGAAGGACACCTCCCGAAACGTGGGGTGCAGGTCCTCTTTGAGCATCTCAATCACCTCCTGGAAGGTGGGGCGCATCTTGGGGTTGTACTGCCAGCTCATCTGCATCAGGCTGTGCCTGGGGGGGGTACGGATACAATCCTTTATCATTTACCACAATTAACTTACAGCCGGTCTGCGCAGTTGGTCTTGGTTAGATTACTTACAGCCGGTCTGCGCAGTTGGGCTTGGTTAGATTACTTACAGCCGGTCTGCGCAGTTGGTCTTGGTTAGATTACTTACAGCCGGTCTGCGCAGTTGGTCTTGGTTAGATTACTTACAGTCGGTCTGCGCAGTTGGGCTTGGTTAGATTACTTTCAGCCGGTCTGCGCAGTTGGGCTTGGTTAGATTACTTACAGCCGGTCTGCGCAGTTGGGCTTGGTTAGATTACTTACAGCCGGTCTGCGCAGTTGGGCTTGGTTAGATTACTTACAGCCGATCTGCGCAGTTGTCGGGCCGGTCCAGGTATCCTCCGTCCATGATGAATTTGAGGACCTGCTCATTGGACAGTCCCTGATACGGCTGCTCAGCCAATGTGCTAATTTCCCACAGCACTACCCCGAATGACCTAGAGGGGGAGACAGAGAGTCAAACCAGCACTACCCCGAATGACCTGTGACAGACCACACACCCATAATGTGCGGACCCCTGGTCTTAAATGTTTAGGGTGGTGTTTAAGGTGGTGTTAAATGTATAGGGTGGTGTTTCAGGTGGTGTTAAATGTTTAGGGTGGTGTTTAAGTTGGTGTTAAATGTATAGGGTGGTGTTTAAGATGGTGTTAAATGTATAGGTTGGAGTTTAAGGTGATGTTAATTGTATAGGGTGGTGTTTAAGGTGGCGTTAATGTATAGGGTGGTGTTTCAGGTGGTGTTAAATGTTTAGGGTGGTGTTTAAGTTGGTGTTAAATGTATAGGGTGGTGCTTAAGGTGGTGTTAAATGTTTAGGGTGGTGTTTAAGATGGTGTTAAATGTATAGGGTGGCGTTTAAGATGGTGTTAAATGTATAGGGTGGTGTTTAAGGTGGTGTTAAATGTATAAGGTGGTGTTTAAGGTGATGTTAAATGTATAGGGTGATGTTTAAGCACTATCCCAAATGACCTAGAGGGGGAGATAGAGTCAAACCAGCACTACCCCGAATGACCTGCGACAGACCACAAATCACACACCCACAATGTGAGGACCCCTGCTGGCTGAGTTTAGGCTGGGTGTGGGGTGGGTTTAGGCTGGGTGTGGGGTGGGTGTGGGCTGGGTTTAGACTGGGTTTGGGCTGAGTTTAGGCTGGGTGTGGGGTGGGTTTAGGCTGGGTGTGGGGTGGGTGTGGGCTGGATTTAGACTGGGTTTGGGCTGAGTTTAGGCTGGGTTTAGGGTGGGGGTGGGCTGGGTTTAGGGTGGGGGTGGGCTTGGTTTAGGGTGGGTGTGGGCTGGGTTTAGGGTGGGTTTGGGCTGGGTTTAGACTGGGTTTGGGCTGAGTTTAGGCTGCGTGTGGGCTGGGTTTAGGGTGGAGGTGGGCTGGGTGTGGGCTGAGTTTAGGCTGGGTGTAGGCTGGGTTTAGGGTGGGTGCGGGCTGGATTTAGGCTGGGTGCGGCTGGGTTTAGGCTGGGTGTGGGCTGGGTTTAGGGTGGGTGTGGGCTGGGTTTAGGGTGGGTGTGGGCTGGGTTTAGGGTGGGTGTGGGCTGGGTTTAGGCTGGGTGCGGGCTGGGTTTAGGCTGGGTGCGGGCTGGGTTTAGGGTGGGTGCGGGCTGGGTTTAGGGTGGGTGTGGGCTGGGTTTAGGGTGGGTGTGGGCTGAGTTTAGGGTGGGTGGGGGCTGGGTTTAGGGTGGGTGGGGGCTGGGTTTAGGCTGGGTGTGGGCTGAGTTTAGGCTGGGTGTGCGCTGGGTTTAGGGAGGGTGCGGGCTGGGTTTAGGGAGGGTGCAGGCTGGGTTTAGGCTGAGTTTAGACTGGGTTTGGGCTGAGTTTAGGCTGGGTGTGGGCTGGGTTTAGGGTGGGTGTGGGCTGGGTTTAGGCTGGGTGTAGGCTGGGTTTAGGGAGGGTGCGGGCTGGGTTTAGGCTGGGTTTAGGCTGGGTGTGGGCTGGGTTTAGGCTGGGTGTGGGCTGGGTTTAGGGTGGGTGCGGGCTGGGTTTAGGGTGGGTGTGGGCTGGGTTTAGGGTGGGTGCGGGCTGGGTTTAGGCTGGGTGCGGGCTGGGTTTAGGGTGGGTGTGGGCTGGGTTTAGGCGCACCCAGCCTAAACCCAGCTCACACCCAGCCCACACCCACCCTAAACCCAGCCCACACCCAACCTAAACCCAGCCCACACCCAGCATAAACCCAGCCCGCACCCAGCCTAAACCCAGCTCACACCCAGCCTAAACCCAGCCCGCACCCAGCCTAAACCCAGCCCACACCCAGCCTAAACCCAGCTCACACCCACCCTAAACCCAGCCCCCACCCTAAACCCAGCCCTCACCCAGCCTAAACCCAGCCCGCACCCAGCTTAAACCCAGCTCACACCCAGCCTAAACCCAGCCCGCACCCAGCCTAAACCCAGCCCACACCCAGCCTAAACCCAGCTCACACCCACCCTAAACCCAGCCCCCACCCTAAACCCAGCCCGCACCCAGCCTAAACCCAGCCCGCACCCACCCTAAACCCAGCCCACACCCAGCCTAAACCCAGCCCGCACCCACCCTAAACCCAGCCCACACCCAGCCTAAACCCAGCCCACACCCAGCCTAAACCCAGCCCGCACCCAGCCTAAACCCAGCCCGCACCCAGCCTAAACCCAGCTCACACCCACCCTAAACCCAGCCCACACCCAGCAGGGCTGGGTTTAGGCTGGGTGCGGGCTGGGTTTAGGCTGGGTGTGGGCTGGGTTTAGGCTGGGTGCGGGCTGGGTTTAGGGTGGGTGCGGGCTGGGTTTAGGGTGGGTGTGAGCTGGGTTTAGGCTGGGTGCGGGCTGGGTTTAGGCTGGGTGTGGGCTGGGTTTAGGGTGGGTGTGGGCTGGGTGCGGGCTGGGTTTAGGGTGGGTGTGGGCTGGGTTTAGGCTGGGTGTGGGCTGGGTTTAGGGTGGGTGTGGGCTGGGTTTAGGGTGGGTGCGGGCTGGGTTTAGGGTGGGTGCGGGCTGGGTGTGGGCTGGGTTTAGGGTGGGTGTGAGCTGGGTTTAGGCTGGGTGTGGGCTGGGTTTAGGCTGGGTTTAGGGTGGGTGCGGGCTGGGTTTAGGCTGGGTGTGGGCTGGGTTTAGGGTGGGTGTGAGCTGGGTTTAGGCTGGGTGCGGGCTGGGTTTAGGCTGGGTGCGGGCTGGGTTTAGGCTGGGTGTGAGCTGGGTTTAGGCTGGGTGCGGGCTGGGTTTAGGCTGGGTGCGGGCTGGGTTTAGGCTGGGTGTGGGCTGGGTTTAGGGTGGGTGTGAGCTGGGTTTAGGCTGGGTGCGGGCTGGGTTTAGGCTGGGTGTGGGCTGGGTTTAGGCTGGGTGTGGGCTGGGCTTAGGGTGGGTGCGGGCTGGGTTTAGGCTGGGTGCGGGCTGGGTTTAGGCTGAGTTTAGACTGGGTTTAGGGTGGGTGCGGGCTGGGTTTAGGCTGGGTGCGGGCTGGGTTTAGGCTGGGTGTGGGCTGGGTTTAGGCTGGGTGTGGGCTGGGTTTAGGGTGGGTGTGAGCTGGGTTTAGGCTGGGTGCGGGCTGGGTTTAGGCTGGGTGTGGGCTGGGTTTAGGCTGGGTGTGGGCTGGGCTTAGGGTGGGTGTGGGCTGGGTTTAGGGTGGGTGCGGGCTGGGTTTAGGGTGGGTGTGAGCTGGGTTTAGGGTGGGTGTGGGCTGGGTTTAGGGTGGGTGCGGGCTGGGTTTAGGCTGGGTGTGGGCTGGGTTTAGGCTGGGTGTGGGCTGGGTTTAGGGTGGGTGTGAGCTGGGTTTAGGCTGGGTGCGGGCTGGGTTTAGGCTGGGTGCGGGCTGGGTTTAGGCTGGGTGTGGGCTGGGTTTAGGCTGGGTGTGGGCTGGGTTTAGGCTGGGTGCGGGCTGGGTTTAGGGTGGGTGCGGGCTGGGTTTAGGGTGGGTGTGGGCTGGGTTTAGGGTGGGTGCGGGCTGGGTTTAGGCTGGGTGTGGGCTGGGTTTAGGCTGGGTGTGGGCTGGGTTTAGGGTGGGTGTGAGCTGGGTTTAGGCTGGGTGCGGGCTGGGTTTAGGCTGGGTGCGGGCTGGGTTTAGGCTGGGTGTGGGCTGGGTTTAGGCTGGGTGTGGGCTGGGTTTAGGCTGGGTGCGGGCTGGGTTTAGGCTGGGTGTGCGCTGGGTTTAGGGTGGGTGCGGGCTGGGTTTAGGCTGGGTGTGGGCTGGGTTTAGGCTGGGTGTGAGCTGGGTTTAGGGTGGGTGTGGGCTGGGTTTAGGCTGGGTGTGGGCTGGGTTTAGGGTGGGTGCGGGCTGGGTGTGAGCTGGGTTTAGGGTGGGTGTGGGCTGGGTTTAGGCTGGGTGCGGGCTGGGTTTAGGCTGAGTGTGCGCTGGGTTTAGGGTGGGTGCGGGCTGGGTTTAGGCTGGGTGTGGGCTGGGTTTAGGCTGGGTGTGAGCTGGGTTTAGGGTGGGTGTGGGCTGGGTTTAGGCTGGGTGTGGGCTGGGTTTAGGGTGGGTGCGGGCTGGGTGTGAGCTGGGTTTAGGCTGGGTGCGGGCTGGGTTTAGGGTGGGTGTGGGCTGGGTTTAGGGTGGGTGCGGGCTGGGTTTAGGGTGGGCTGGGTTTAGGGTGGGTGTGGGCTGGGTTTAGGGTGGGTGTGGGCTGGGTTTAGGCTGGGTGTGGGCTGGGTTTAGGGTGGGTGCGGGCTGGGTTTAGGGTGGGTGCGGGCTGGGTTTAGGGTGGGTGTGAGCTGGGTTTAGGGTGGGTGTGGGCTGGGTTTAGGCTGGGTGTGGGCTGGGTTTAGGGTGGGTGTGGGCTGGGTTTAGGGTGGGTGCGGGCTGGGTTTAGGGTGGGTGCGGGCTGGGTTTAGGGTGGGTGTGGGCTGGGTTTAGGGTGGGTGTGAGCTGGGTTTAGGGTGGGTGTGGGCTGGGTTTAGGGTGGGTGTGGGCTGGGTTTAGGCTGGGAACTCACCAGCAATCTGAATGCGCAGTGAAGACTCCGTCCTTCAGAGATTCGGGGGCCATCCAGCGGACCGGCAGCAGTCCTTTACCCCCCTTCCTGTAGTAATCCGTCTCGTAGATGTCTCTGGTCATGCCGAAATCTGTAGAGACAGGCCACACCCACTAACAGTCATTCAATCTATCCACTACAATGAGTACACACTCTGTCATCGGATACCATGACTACTATCATTAAGTGACAGGTAGCGAACATCAGCTAGCCAAAACTAACCTCCTGCAATGCTTAATTTTTTTGGCTAGTTAACAGACAAAGCTGTTAAAGGTCGGTTTCCTGTTAAAAAACGCAGACTGTGGCCGTGTCCAAATCAGCACTCTTCCCCACTGTTGAGTAGCCTTGATGAGTAGATAGGGCAAGAAAGTCGTAGAGTGCATGAAAATATTTCAAATTGCAGTATACCCGGATGACACACTTACTTCCGGGGTTTCGCTGAGTACATTCGGGAGCACACTTTTCAAGAAGTACACGAACATTTTGGTCACATAAGGCGGCAGTGTAGTATAATGGTTAAGGAACTGGCCTTGTAACCGAAAGGTTGCAGGTTCGATTCCCAGGTAGGACACTGCTGTTGTACCCTTGAGCAAGGTACTTAACCTGAATTGCTTCAGTATATATCCAGCTGTATAAATGGATAATATGTAAAAAACATGATAAAAAAAGTTGTGTAAGTCGCTCTGGATAAGACCGTCTGCTAAATGCCTATAATGTAATGTAATGTAACATAAATATGATGTGAAGCTTCGTTTTAAAAAAATGAGGCGCAGCTTCACTGACGTTTTCCTTGAAATACAACAAAAACAACACGTGACATGGCAGCGCAAAAGTGGGGCGCAGGGTTGCCAGATCTTTCCAGCCAAATGGCGACTCAAAACCAGCCCAATATATATTTTTAACCGAAACCAACATATTTTAAATAGAAATAATCGTATTTTTACTTTTTAAAATAAGTGTGTACTTTGCGACTTTTCATTTTTACCCATGACTACACTATGAAAGTAGCCCAATTTAGCTGTAAAACCACGGACATGGCAACACTGGTGGGACGTCTTGCAAAATGCTTACGACACTTCCACAGTACGTTTGGAAAATAGTATGGCGGATATTTTTAGATAGGGCTCAGGACAGTAGATAGGGCTCAGGACACAGCCCCAGTATGCTGTTAAAGGGCGTACCTCCGATTTTAACGGTTAGATCCTCTGCTACCATGCAGTTGCGAGCCGCCAGGTCTCGGTGGACAAACTTCTTGGCGTTGAGGTACGACATGCCATCTGCAATCTCACCCGCCATCTGGATCATCTCCTTCAGGGTCGGGGGGGGACGTCCCGGGTTCAGCTATACGGAGAAACGGCGCAGGTCACGCGTGTGTAAAACAGGTGGAGAAACAGCGCAGGTCACGCGTGTGTAAAACAGGTGGAGAAACGGCACAGGTCACGCGTGTGTAAAACAGGTGGGGAGACATGGCACAGGTCACGCGTGTGTAAAACAGGTGGGGAGACATGGCACAGGTCACGCGTGTGTAAAACAGGTGGAGAAACGGCGCAGGTCACGCGTGTGTAAAACAGGCAGACAGAAGCAGTTGTGACTGGTAGTTTAGGGTGGTGTTAGTGGTTTAAGGTGGTGTTAAATGTTTGGGGTCGTGTTGGGGGTTTAAGGTGGTGTTACATGTTTAGGTAAAATTATTTTTCCTAAATTTCCCAAGTTACCCCTTATGAGGGCCCTTTGGGAAAGAAAAGTTTGCACTGGCCATTCAGTGTACTGCAGCCTTTAAGTAAGAAGAGTACTGGCCATTCAGTGTACTGCAGCCTTTAAGTAAGAAGAGTACTGGCCATTCAGTGTACTGCAGCCTTTAAGTAGGAAGAGCACTGGCCATTCAGTGTACTGCAGCCTTTAAGTAAGAAGAGTACTGGCCATTCAGTGTATTGCAGCTTTTAAGTAGGAAGAGCACTGGCCATTCAGTGTACTGCAGCCTTTAAGTAAGAAGAGCACTGGCCATTCAGTGTACTGCAGCCTTTAAGTAAGAAGAGTACTGGCCATTCAGTGTACTGCAGCCTTTAAGTAAGAAGAGCACTGGCCATTCAGTGTACTGCAGCCTTTAAGTAGGAAGAGTACTGGCCATTCAGTGTACTGCAGCCTTTAAGTAAAAAGAGTACTGGCCATTCAGTGTACTGCAGCCTTTAAGTAGGAAGAGCACTGGCCATTCAGTGTACTGCAGCCTTTAAGTAAGAAGAGTACTGGCCATTCAGTGTACTGTAGCCTTTAAGTAAGAAGAGTACTGGCCATTCAGTGTACTGCA
>CM056381.1:82060245-82082539 GCA_029718625.1 Synaphobranchus kaupii
CACAAGCACACACGCACGCATGCACACACACACGCACGCACACAAACACACACGCACACACACAAGCACACACGCGCACATGCACACACGCAAGCACACACAAGCACACACACACGCGCACACACACACACAAACACACACACACGCACGCACACAAACCCACAGGTACATGCACACGCACAAACAAGAGAAAGAGTGGGTTCTCTGTGTATATGTGTGTGTGTGTACATGTGTGTGTGTGTGTGTGAGTGCTGTACCTCTGTATCTCCTGCCCTCTTGTAGATGAGCTCATACAGGATGAGCACGCCATTGGGTGCTTTGGGGGAGCTCCAGCGGACGCTCACTGTGTACTCAGACACATCACAGGTGATACGGCCTATGATGTCATCAGCTTTATCTACACAGGGGAAGCAACCAGAGCTCTTTAGATACACACACACACACACACACACACACACACACACGCACACGCACACGCACACGCACGCGCATACGGGCGCAGTTAAGGAAAAGGGGCGGAGTTACCCTCAGGCACATCCACAACACAGTTAAGGGTGGGGTCACATTAAAGGGGTGGGGGCACAGTACAGGGGCGGAATCACAGCAAAGGGGCGTGGTCACAGTAAAGGGGCGTGGTTACCCTCAGGCATGGTGCGGGCGCTGACGTAGGCCGCCATGCTGCAGCGGGTGGGCTCGGTTGGGTGGTTGCAGGCGTGAATCTCGATCTGATAGCTGGTGAAGTGGCGCAGGCCGGAGACGACGGTCCACTCCTTATAGACCATCTTCCTTTCCTCCTCTTCCTCGGGCCCCCTGGGGGCAGAGGCGTTCGGCAGGCTGGGAGGCGTCGACAGGAAGTGGGGTTGTGTCGCATTGGCCACGCCCACCGCAGACCTGCGCCGCCTGGAGGGCCTGTTGGGGGGGGGGGGGGGTTAATAACAGTTAATTCTGTACCTGATGCGGAACACCTGGTTGTGCAGGTAGATTATTCCGTACCTGATGCGGAACACCTCGTTGTGCAGGTAGATTATTCCGTACCTGATGCGGAACACCTCATTGTGCAGGTAGATTATTCCGTACCTGATGCAGAACACCTGGTTCTGCAGGTAGATTATTCCGTACCTGATGCGGAACACCTGGTTGTGCAGGTAGATTATTCCGTACCTGATGCGGAACACCTGGTTGTGCAGGTAGATTATTCTGTACCTGATGCGGAACACCTGGTTGTGCAGGTAGATTATTCTGTACCTGATGCGGAACACCTGGTTCTGCAGGTAGATTATTCTGTACCTGATGCGGAACACCTGGTTCTGCAGGTAGATTATTCCGTACCTGATGCGGAACACCTCGTTGTGCAGGTAGATTATTCCGTACCTGATGCAGAACACCTGGTTCTGCAGGTAGATTATTCCGTACCTGATGCGGAACACCTGGTTGTGCAGGTAGATTATTCCGTACCTGATGCGGAACACCTGGTTCTGCAGGTAGATTATTCCGTACCTGATGCGGAACACCTGGTTCTGCAGGTAGATTATTCTGTACCTGATGCGGAACACCTGGTTGTGCAGGTAGATTATTCCGTACCTGATGCGGAACACCTGGTTCTGCAGGTACATTATTCCGTACCTGATGCGGAACACCTGGTTGTGCAGGTAGATTATTCCGTACCTGATGCGGAACACCTGGTTGTGAAGGTAGATTATTCCGTACCTGATGCGGAACACCTGGTTCTGCAGGTAGATTATTCCGTACCTGATGCGGAACACCTGGTTGTGCAGGTAGATTATTCCGTACCTGATGCGGAACACCTGGTTGTGCAGGTAGATTATTCCGTACCTGATGCGGAACACCTGGTTCTGCAGGTAGATTATTCTCTACCTGATGCGGAACACCTAGTTGTGCAGGTAGATTATTCCGTACCTGATGCGGAACACCTGGTTCTGCAGGTAGATTATTCCGTACCTGATGCGGAACACCTGGTTGTGCAGGTAGATTATTCCGTACCTGATGCGGAACACCTGGTTGTGCAGGTAGATTATTCCGTACCTGATGCGGAACACCTGGTTCTGCAGGTAGATTATTCCGTACCTGATGCGGAACACCTGGTTCTGCAGGTAGATTATTCTGTACCTGATGCGGAACACCTGGTTGTGCAGGTAGATTATTCCGTACCTGATGCGGAACACCTGGTTCTGCAGGTAGATTATTCCGTACCTGATGCGGAACACCTGGTTGTGCAGGTAGATTATTCCGTACCTGATGCGGAACACCTGGTTGTGAAGGTAGATTATTCCGTACCTGATGCGGAACACCTGGTTCTGCAGGTAGATTATTCTGGTTCTGCAGGTAGATTATTCCGTACCTGATGCGGAACACCTGGTTGTGCAGGTAGATTATTCCGTACCTGATGCGGAACACCTGGTTGTGCAGGTAGATTATTCCGTACCTGATGCGGAACACCTGGTTCTGCAGGTAGATTATTCTCTACCTGATGCGGAACACCTGGTTGTGCAGGTAGATTATTCCGTACCTGATGCGGAACACCTGGTTCTGCAGGTAGATTATTCCGTACCTGATGCGGAACACCTGGTTGTGCAGGTAGATTATTCCGTACCTGATGCGGAACACCTGGTTGTGCAGGTAGATTATTCCGTACCTGATGCGGAACACCTGGTTCTGCAGGTAGATTATTCCGTACCTGATGCGGAACACCTGGTTCTGCAGGTAGATTATTCTCTACCTGATGCGGAACACCTGGTTGTGCAGGTAGATTATTCCGTACCTGATGCGGAACACCTGGTTCTGCAGGTAGATTATTCCGTACCTGATGCGGAACACCTGGTTGTGCAGGTAGATTATTCCGTACCTGATGCGGAACACCTGGTTGTGCAGGTAGATTATTCTGTACCTGATGCGGAACACCTGGTTCTGCAGGTAGATTATTCCGTACCTGATGCGGAACACCTCGTTGTGCAGGTAGATTATTCCGTACCTGATGCAGAACACCTGGTTCTGCAGGTAGATTATTCCGTACCTGATGCGGAACACCTGGTTGTGCAGGTAGATTATTCCGTACCTGATGCGGAACACCTGGTTCTGCAGGTAGATTATTCCGTACCTGATGCGGAACACCTGGTTCTGCAGGTAGATTATTCTGTACCTGATGCGGAACACCTGGTTGTGCAGGTAGATTATTCCGTACCTGATGCGGAACACCTGGTTCTGCAGGTAGATTATTCCGTACCTGATGCGGAACACCTGGTTGTGCAGGTAGATTATTCCGTACCTGATGCGGAACACCTGGTTGTGAAGGTAGATTATTCCGTACCTGATGCGGAACACCTGGTTCTGCAGGTAGATTATTCCGTACCTGATGCGGAACACCTGGTTGTGCAGGTAGATTATTCCGTACCTGATGCGGAACACCTGGTTGTGCAGGTAGATTATTCCGTACCTGATGCGGAACACCTGGTTCTGCAGGTAGATTATTCTCTACCTGATGCGGAACACCTGGTTGTGCAGGTAGATTATTCCGTACCTGATGCGGAACACCTGGTTCTGCAGGTAGATTATTCCGTACCTGATGCGGAACACCTGGTTGTGCAGGTAGATTATTCCGTACCTGATGCGGAACACCTGGTTGTGCAGGTAGATTATTCCGTACCTGATGCGGAACACCTGGTTCTGCAGGTAGATTATTCCGTACCTGATGCGGAACACCTGGTTCTGCAGGTAGATTATTCCGTACCTGATGCGGAACACCTGGTTGTGCAGGTAGATTATTCCGTACCTGATGCGGAACACCTGGTTCTGCAGGTAGATTATTCCGTACCTGATGCGGAACACCTGGTTGTGCAGGTAGATTATTCCGTACCTGATGCGGAACACCTGGTTCTGCAGGTAGATTATTCCGTACCTGATGCGGAACACCTGGTTCTGCAGGTAGATTATTCCGTACCTGATGCGGAACACCTGGTTCTGCAGGTAGATTATTCCGTACCTGATGCGGAACACCTCGTTGTGCAGGTAGATTATTCCGTACCTGATGCGGAACCCCTGGTTCTGCAGGTAGATTATTCCGTACCTGATGCGGAACACCTGGTTGTGCAGGTAGATTATTCTGTACCTGATGCGGAACATCTGGTTCTGCAGGTAGATTATTCCGTACCTGATGCGGAACATCTGGTTCTGCAGGTAGATTATTCCATACCTGATGCGGAACACCTGGTTCTGCAGGTAGATTATTCCGTACCTGATGCGGAACACCTGGTTCTGCAGGTAGATTATTCCGTACCTGATGCGGAACACCTGGTTGTGCAGGTAGATTATTCCGTACCTGATGCGGAACACCTGGTTCTGCAGGTAAATTATTCTGTACCTGATGCGGAACACCTCGTTGTGCAGGTAGTTCTCAAAGGTCTTGCGGTACTCGGACTCCTCCGCCTCCTTCTTCAGCTGCTTGTCGGTTTTGGGACAGGCGCAGCAGCGCCCCCCCTGGCCCCGATCGTCCGTCTGGTTCCACTTCTGCTCCTCCTCATTGTCCACATGTGTAGGAGCGCGTGATGGCAGCTTCATACCTGAGATACAGGTAGAGTGGTCACAGCACAGGTAAAGCAGGTAAGCACACAGGTAGAGCAGGTAAGCACACAGGTAGAGCAGGTAAGCACACAGGTAGGGCAGGTAAACACACAGGTAGAGCAGGTAAGCACACAGGTAGAGCAGGTAAGCACACAGGTAGGGCAGGTAAACACACAGGTAGAGCAGGTAAGCACACAGGTAGGGCAGGTAAGCACACAGGTAGAGCAGGTAAGCACACAGGTAGGGCAGGTAAGCACACAGGTAGAGCAGGTAAAC
Source organism: Synaphobranchus kaupii (assembly GCA_029718625.1). Taxonomy (NCBI): domain Eukaryota; kingdom Metazoa; phylum Chordata; class Actinopteri; order Anguilliformes; family Synaphobranchidae; genus Synaphobranchus; species Synaphobranchus kaupii. Next base: position 82,065,097 of record CM056381.1, read on the forward strand.
ACACAGGTAGAGCAGGTAAGCACACAGGTAGAGCAGGTAAGCACACAGGTAGGGCAGGTAAGCACACAGGTAGAGCAGGTAAGCACACAGGTAGGGCAGGTAAGCACACAGGTAGAGCAGGTAAGCACACCAGTAGGGCAGGTAAACACACAGGTAGAGCAGGTAAGCACACAGGTAGGGCAGGTAAGCACACAGGTAGGGCAGGTAAACACACAGGTAGAGCAGGTAAACACACAGGTAGAGCAGGTAAGCACACAGGTAGAGCAGGTAAACACACAGGTAGAGCAGGTAAGCACACAGGTAGAGCAGGTAAGCACACCAGTAGGGCAGGTAAACACACAGGTAGGGCAGGTAAACACACAGGTAGAGCAGGTAAGCACACAGGTAGAGCAGGTAAGCACACAGGTAGGGCAGGTAAACACACAGGTAGAGCAGGTAAGCACACCAGTAGGGCAGGTAAGCACACAGGTAGGGCAGGTAAGCACACAGGTAGGGCAGGTAAGCACACCGGTAGGGCAGGTAAGCACACCGGTAGAGCAGGTAAGCACACAGGTAGGGCAGGTAAACACACAGGTAGGGCAGGTAAGCACACAGGTAGAGCAGGTAAACACACAGGTAGGGCAGGTAAGCACACAGATAGAGCAGGTAAACACACAGGTAGGGCAGGTAAGCACACAGGTAGAGCAGGTAAACACACAGGTAGGGCAGGTAAACACACAGGTAGGGCAGGTAAGCACACAGGTAGAGCAGGTAAACACACAGGTAGGGCAGGTAAGCACACAGGTAGGGCAGGTAAACACACAGGTAGAGCAGGTAAGCACACAATTGCCTGATTGGCTGATAAAATGCCCACCCCCCGCGCTCTGATTGGCTGCTCACCCTGCTGGCAGTAGTCGTATTTGAGGAGCTCGTGGGCCTCAGGCTGCTGCTGGCAGAACAGCAGGTAGTGCGTAATGTTACCATTGGGATCGCTGGGCGCCCGCCACTTCAGTATGATCTGAGAGGATGAGTTAGAGGAGGAGAGGGGATCTAGAGGTACAGAGGGCTCTGAGAGAGAGAGAGAGAGAGTGGGAGGGGGAGAGGGAGGGGGAGAGAGGGAGGGGGGGAGAGGGAGCGGGGAGAGAGTGGGGGGAGAGAGAGAGAGAAAGAGGGAGGGAGGGAGAAAGGGGGTAGAGAGAGGAAGAGAGGGAGGGAGAAAGGGGGGAGAGGGAGAGAGGGAGAGAGGGAGGGGGAGAGAGGGGGAGAGAGAGAGGGAGGGAGGGAGAAAGGGGGGAGAGGGAGAGAGGGAGGGGGAGAGAGGGGGAGAGAGAGAGGGAGAGAGGGAGGGGGGAGAGGGAGAGAGGGAGGGAGAGAGGGAGGGGGGAGAGAGAGGGAGGGAGGGAGGGAGGGGGGAGAGAGAGAACATGTTCTGTTACAGGCTCTTAATTGTCCTTTCCTAAGAGCACTCATTGGTTGGCTCTGCTGAATATTTAATGTAATATGAGATTTGGGGTGAATGTGGGTGGGGCTTAATGGTTGTGATGTAATATGAGATTTGGGGTGATGTGGGCAGGACTCACTGGTGGCGTTGGTACGGACGTAGATGATCTCGCTCTTGGCGCCGTGGACCTGGTGCTCGTCGGACGCAGACAGCAGGGTCTTGACGAAGATAGCGTACTGCGTCCAGGGTTTGAGGGGGTGGATCAGGTGACCTGGCTCCTGCTGCTCCTTCCCCTCTGTGGCGCGGGGGGGCGGGTCCACGTCCGCGATCACCCAACTGTTAGAACCGCACGCGTCCTGTCCGTCAAACTCCGTCACGTTCCGGAAGGGCCTGTGGGTGGAGCCAAACTCAATTTAATTTCCTCCTTAAGTAACTTCCTATGACTCCACCAGCTGACTGCACAGTAGGGAGCAGGGGGACCCTTATATGGTCATTACGTCCGGGCCGGGTCCGATTCGTCCACTAAGAGCGAGAGACACACAGTAACTAAGAAGTGCCGCAAACTGTCCCGGATTGGTCCACAAAATATTAAATATAGTGTCCAAACAATACAATAACTTAACAAATCGACACATGGGGAGACATTAGACAAAGAAAATGTACCTACATGTTCTCGTGGGAAAAATTTATTGACTTTGTATTGTATTTTGACTGCATTTGGTACCATTGACTATACTGGAGCCAGCCGTACTGGTGCCAGAGAGCAACGCTCGCAACAAGACCAGGAAGTCGCTCGCAACAAGACCAGGAAGTCGCTCGCAACAAGACCAGGAAGAGAGCTTCAAAAGGGAAGCAGGTTTTGGCCCATCTCATATCACACAAACTGATCCCAGATCAGCTGCTTGCACTTACGCCTCTTTGTAGAGGACCATGAACCCCAGAACATCATATCACACAAACTGATCCCAGATCAGCTGCTTGCACTTACGCCTCTTTGTAGAGGACCATGAACCCCAGAACATCATATCACACAAACTGATCCCAGATCAGCTGCTTGCACTTACGCCTCTCTGTAGAGGACCATGAACCCCAGAACATCATATCACACAAACTGATCCCAGATCAGCTGCTTGCACTTACGCCTCTTTGTAGAGGACCATGAACCCCAGAACATCATATCACACAAACTGATCCCAGATCAGCTGCTTGCACTTACGCCTCTCTGTAGAGGACCATGAACCCCAGAACATCATATCACACAAACTGATCCCAGATCAGCTGCTTGCACTTACGCCTCTCTGTAGAGGACCATGAACCCCAGAACATCATATCACACAAACTGATCCCAGATCAGCTGCTTGCACTTACGCCTCTCTGTAGAGGACCATGAACCCCAGAACATCATATCACACAAACTGATCCCAGATCAGCTGCTTGCACTTACGCCTCTCTGTAGAGGACCATGAACCCCAGAACATCATATCACACAAACTGATCCCAGATCAGCTGCTTGCACTTACGCCTCTCTGTAGAGGACCATGAACCCCAGAACATCATATCACACAAACTGATCCCAGATCAGCTGCTTGCACTTACGCCTCTCTGTAGAGGACCATGAACCCCAGAACATCATATCACACAAACTGATCCCAGATCAGCTGCTTGCACTTACGCCTCTCTGTAGAGGACCATGAACCCCAGAACATCATATCACACAAACTGATCCCAGATCAGCTGCTTGCACTTACGCCTCTCTGTAGAGGACCATGAACCCCAGAACATCATATCACACAAACTGATCCCAGATCAGCTGCTTGCACTTACGCCTCTCTGTAGAGGACCATGAACCCCAGAACATCATATCACACAAACTGATCCCAGATCAGCTGCTTGCACTTACGCCTCTCTGTAGAGGACCATGAACCCCAGAAGATCCCGGAAATCTGGAGGCCAGAATGGTTCCCACTTTATGATGACCTTATCGGAGAGCGTGCGAACCTGTGTGAACTTCAGCACCTGGTTTTCACCTGAGAGAGAAAGAAAGTTAGGCATTTTAATTTATTTCTGTATGCTTCGGCAATATTTACATTTGTATTTCTTGCCAATAAAGCTATTTGAATTGAGAGAGACCCCAGAAGTTTCAGTTTTCCTTTTTCTTTTTTTTTATCCCCAAAAACACTTAGCATTCTAAGCACCCTTACAAGTCTGTGGTTTTTAAATCATCTCACAGGTCAGTGGGTCTAAGTGATCTCACAGGCCTGTGGTTCTAAGTGATCTCACAGGTCAGTGGTTCTAAGTGATCTCACAGGCCTGTGGTTCTAAGTGATCTCACAGGTCAGTGGTTCTAAGTGATCTCACAGGTCAGTGGGTCTAAGTGATCTCACAGGTCAGTGGGTCTAAGTGATCTCACAGGTCAGTGGTTCTAAGTGATCTCACAGGTCAGTGGGGTCTAAGTGATCTCACAGGTCAGTGGGTCTAAGCGGTCTTACAGGAGGCCTGGTCCCCATTAGTCTTGGAGGCGATGTCGTTCTTGGTCTGGCGGGCCTTAGTTCCAGTCACTTCCTCCATCTTGCGGATGTGGGACATGCAGAGTTTGGAGTTGGTAGTGGAAGAACACGCGGCCTTGCAGGATGGTGAGCTTGTGCTTTTTCCAGTCCCACAGCTGCCTCAGGTTCTGGTTATCCAGGGCGTAGAACGAGTAGTTCCTGAGAGGGGAGAACCGAGAGCTTGAGCCAAACCAGGACTAACAGTGATCCTATAGATCCTTTATGGGCTTAGATATCAGAACCAACCAACAGTGATCCCAGAGATCCTGTACAGGGTTAGATATCAGGATGTGTGCCTGTGCCTGTACATACACACAAGCCCATTAACATCCGTTGTAGCGCACAATTCTTCCCAGCGTATTATTTTTTCCCGGCCACTTCCGGGTCCGTCGCTCGAACATGACAAATAACCAATCACTGCTCAACTACAGCGGGACGTTGAGCAATGTCCAATCAGATAACACTTTCGTTGTGCACGTTTATGACAAGCTATCTTTTTGAACCTATCCGCATTCGTGCTACCCTACAGAGTGTTAATGCAAGTGTATGAGCTAGCTACCTTGCAAACAGCTAGCTAGCTGTAGATGTGCATCAGATCAGCGTTGTCAATTTACTACCGTCGGATAGCCTAAGTATCGTCCTTTTTCATTTAGTTCAGCTGTGCGTAGTTGATTGAACTGTCTGCAGTGTAGTCACCGTTTAGTTAACGTAAATTGCAGCATTACCGGCCACTTGTTTACTTGCTTTGTGTTTATAGGTTAGCTGATAGCCTTTGTGTTGCTAATCGCAAATAGATTCACCTGAGTGAATAAAAAGCGTGTTTAGAATTCCTAGCTCAGAGTGCATCAGATCAGCGTTGTCAATTTACTACCGTCGGATAGCCTAAGTATCGTCTTTTTCATTTAGTTCAGCTGTGCGTAGTTGATTGAACTGTCTGCAGTGTAGTCACCGTTTAGTTAACGTAAATTGGCAGCATTACCGGCCACTTGTTTACTTGCTTTGTGTTTATAGGTTAGCTGATAGCCTTTTGTGTTGCTAATCGCAAATAGATTCACCTGAGTGAACTAGCCCTGCAAGCAGCTGAGTGCAATTGGGAAATTAGCAGTCTATAAGTTAAAGTAGAGGCTGCTGTGAAGACAGCAGCCTCATCGTCAGTTTGACCAGTTTTGTAATGATCTTTCTCCACGTAACCTGTCTTCTCACCCCCTACCATGTGTCTAACCCCCATTCCTTTGTGCTCCATGCCTCGCTCCAGGAGGCCCAACCACCGCAGACGCTGTCCGGCTAACCTGGTCTGCCCACCGCTGTCCTCTCATAAGGAACTCTCAGTGGTGGGTGGGCTATGGAACTGCCGGTCAGCCGTCCAGAAAGCTGACTTCATCACTGCCTATGCCAAGGTGAAGTCCCTCCACTTCCTGGCTCTCACTGAGACCTGGATCACTCCTGATAACACAGCCACTCCAGCTGCTCTGTCTGCTGGCTACTCCTTCTCCCACACCCCCAGGGCCTCAGGCAGAGGCGGGGGTACTGGTTTGCTCATTTCCACATCCTGGAAATTCTCTATTCCCTCTGTACCCTGCCTGAATATCTCCTCCTTTGAGTTTCATGCAGTCACTGTAACTCACCCATCTGCACTTAACATTGTTGTTCTCTATCGCCCCCCAGGTCCGCTCGGCGCTTTCCTGGATGAACTGGACACTCTCCTGAGCTCCTTCCCTGAGGATGGTACCCCTGTAATCCTACTGGGAGACTTCAACCTCCAACCAGACAGTGCCCAGCTATCCAGTGTCACCTCACTCCTCCAGTCCTTTGCCCTCACTCAGTCCCCATCGCCTGCCACCCACAATGGTGGTAACCAACTAGACCTTGTACTCACCAGGAGTTGCGCCACATCTGAACTCACGGTGACCCCCCTCCACGTATCGGACCATTTCTTTATCTCATTCTCTCTCTCCTGCCCACTCTCCCTCAACTCCGCTAACAACCCACCCGCTGTTACGTTCAGGAGAAATCTCCGCACCCTCTCTCACACCTCTCTCACTACTTCTGCTCTCTCTGCACTTCCTCCTCCTGCTACCTTTGCTAAGATGCCCATTGATGTTGCCACCTCTGTGTTTAACTCATGCCTCTCTCAGTCTCTCAACTCACTATGTCCTCTTATCTCCAAACCAGCCCGACTATCACCCCCCTCCCCGTGGCTGACGGATTCCCTCAGATCCAGCCGAACCACGCTACGAGCCGCTGAGAGAAAGTGGAGGAAATCCAGATCCCCAGATGACCTGGCCTCCTACCACACTCTGCTGGCAGCCTTCACAGCTGCAACCACATCAGCAAAAACTTCATTTTTCCAGTCTAAAATTGATACATGCCTATCTAACCCACGTAAACTCTTTTCCACCTTCTCCTCCCTGCTCACCCCCCCCTCCACCCCCTTCACCCTCCTCCCTCTCTGCAGATGACTTCCTGACCCACTTTGAGGGGAAGGTGGCCGCGATCCGGAACTCCTTCACGCATCCGGTGACACTCCCACATCCCCCATACTGAACCCATCGCTACACTGTCGTCCTTCAGGACTCTGGAGAACTCCGATGTGCTCGAGCTGGTGACGCGTCATCGTGCAACCACCTGTCCACTAGACCCCATACCTTCAGCAGTTCTCCAGTCTATATCTGCTGAGCTCCTTCCATATCTGTCCTCCATTATTAACACCTCCTTTATCTGTGGCCATGTTCCTGCTGCCTTTTAAAACTGCCCGTGTAACCCCACTCCTTAAAAAATCTAGCTTAGATCCCGCTGATGTCAGGAACTACCGTCCGGTATCTCTCTTGCCCTTCCTGTCCAAAACACTTGAACGTGCTGTCCTTAACCAACTGTCTGCTTTTCTCCACCAGAACAACCTGCTTGACCCGCATCAGTCTGGCTTCAGAACCAGCCATTCGACTGAAACTGCTCTCCTGGCTGTGACTGAGGCACTCGCCACTGCTAGAGCCTCCTCCCTCTCCTCTGTTCTGATTCTCCTTGACCTGTCTGCGGCATTCGACACGGTCAATCACAAGCTCCTGATCTCCACACTCGCTGAGATGGGCATTTCAGGAACTGCCCTGTCTTGGTTTGTATCATATCTCACTGATAGATCCTACCAAGTCTCCTGGAAGGGTTCCGTCTCTGCTCCCCGTCCCCTGTCTACAGGAGTCCCGCAGGGATCTGTACTGGGTCCTCTGCTGTTCTCTATGTATACTAAGTCTCTTGGCTCAGTAATACATTCACATGGCTTCTCATACCATAGCTATGCTGACGACACTCAACTCTTCCTCTCTTTCCCTCCCCTCCACCCCACAGGTTAAGGAGAGGATATCTGCTTGTCTGACTGACATCTCGGAGTGGATGGCTACCCATCACCTGAAGCTCAACCTTGACAAGACAGAGCTCCTCTTCATGCCGTACAAGACCTCCCCACTACATGACCTCTCCATCACCGTTGATGGGACCGTGGTGGCTGCCTCCCGCTCTGCAAGGAACCTGGGGGTGGTCCTGGACGACCGGCTGGACTTCAAAGAGCACATCAGGGCGACGGCACGGTCCTGCAGGTTCCTCCTGTACAACATCAGGAGGATTCGACCGTACCTGACCACCTACTCCACCCAGCTTCTTGTCCAGACCATGGTCACCTCACGCCTGGACTACTGCAACTCCCTGCTCGCAAGCCTGCCGGCCTGCGCCATTCTGCCTCTTCAACTGATCCAGAATGCAGCTGCCCGGCTTGTGTTCAACCTCCCGAAATTTTCCCACGTAACCCCCCTGCTGAGGTCTCTCCACTGGCTGCCAATTGCAGCCAGGATCAGGTTCAAAGTTCTGACCCTGGCCTACACTGCAGCCAATAGGACAGGCCCCGCCTACCTGCAGGACTTAATCCAGAACTATGTTCCTGCTCGACCACTTCGCTCTTCTACAGCAGGGCGACTGGCACTTCCCCCCCTCCGTGTCAAAGGCTCTCGCTTGTCCCGACTGCGGAGTTTTTCCACATTAGTTCCTCAGTGGTGGAATGAACTTCCCATTCCCCTACGTTCTACTCCAACCCTGCCTGCATTCCGTCGAGGCCTGAAGACACACCTCTTCAGACTCCACCTTGACTGATACCCTCACCTAGGAATATCAGTTCCCTGTTCCCTGTGTTTTCCTGTCTGTTTATTATAGTTTACAATAGTATTTGGAATGGTAGTGTGGTGTTGCTGATTTTCCCACAGCTTACTGTGAACTACAGTCGACGCTCATTGCTAGGGATAGCTGCTACATTATGTGAAGGATGTGCTTTGCCCTGTCTGTTCTGTAGTGATCTTGATAATGTCTCTGTACGCACTTACTGTACGTCGCTTTGGATAAAAGCGTCTGCTAAATAAATGTAATGTAATGTAATGTAATGTAGATGCATACCCTTAAAAGCGTTATTAAATGTACTCATGCACGTCATGTATACCTGTACATACAATACAGGCACTTCTTTTACAAATGTTTACTTACAGGCTAATTATACAAATACACTGAAAATGATCAACCCACGCATAGATCGCTGGTAAGCATAGAGCGTATAATCGATACAGTTCAGTGCAAGGACTAGTAGCTAGCAAGACGTACAGTCAAGCAACGGACCCGGAAGTGGCTGGGAAAAATTATACGTTAGTAAGAACGCAACACCGTCAGTCACACAGGAAGGGGAAGCGTTACCCCACAGCAAGGGGAGGAGTTACCCGACTTCCTGGGTTTCCCCGCGGATCAGTCGCAGCTTCCGCAGGAAGGAGAGGGACACCAGGGCGTAGGAGCGCCGCACCATCAGGTAACCTGTGATCTCCTCCAGCTGGCCCAAGCTGGCCTCCAGCTCTGCAGCAATGTTATCTGAACCAGAGACACAGCCAATCAGTGCTGGGTGGGCGGGGCCAGGGAAGGGCAGGAGGGGCCAGTGGTGCGCGGGTGAGCGGTGGCAGGGTACGGGTTTAGGGAGGGGTGGGCGGGGCCAGTGGTGGGCCGGGTGAACGGTGGCAGGGGACGGGTTTAGGGAGATGTGGGCGGAGCCAGGACTAGGGGGGCGGGGTCAGGACTCACTCCCGCCGCGGATGTTGATGACCATGCTGCCGTTGAGCACGGTGCAGCCGCGCAGCGCCTGGGCCGCCGTCACCGAGTCCACCGTCTTCAGCCCCATGCACACCCTGGGACACAGCCCCGCACACCGCGTGCAGCTCAGCCTGCAGGGGGCGCAAGCACCATCAGAACACACACAGAGATACACACATACAGCTCTCTCTCACACACACACACACACACACACACACACACACACACACACCACACACACACATACAGCTCTCACACACACACAACACACACACACACACACACATACAGCTCTCACACACACACAACACACACACACACACACACACACATACAGCTCTCACACACACACACACACACACACATACAGCTCTCTCACACACACACACACACACACACAAATACACATACAGCTCTCACACACACACACACACACACACACACACATACACACACACACACATACAGCTCTCACACACACACACACACACACACACACACACACACACACACACACACACACATACAGCTCTCACACACACACACACACACACACAAATACACATACAGCTCTCTCACACACACACACACACACACAGCTCACACACAAACACATACAGCTCACACACACACAAATGCACATACAGCTCTCTCTCTCTCACACACACACACACACATACAGCTCACACACACGGAAACACACACAAATACACATACAGCTCTCTCACACACATACACACACACACAAACACACATACATACAGCTCTCTCTCACACACACACACACACACACACACACACACACACACACACACACACACACAGCTCACACACACACATACAGCTCTCTCTCACACACACACACACACACACACACACACACATACAGCTCACACACACACACATACCAATTACAATATGAACTTAGATTTGTTTACTTTCATTCAAAATAAAGTGCCACAAATGCAAAGAAACTTTGGGAAAATGTAAAAAAAATTAGTTTTTCTTTAGTTTGCAACAGAATACTGAGAGCTACATAAGTGAAACAGGTAAATATATACATTACCTGGACTATAAACTCCATGTCCACAAGTGTGCAAAATCTGAGGATGATATGCAGAACTACTAATGGTCTGTGATGCAAAATATAGGCAGTGTACCCTGTTGTCCATTAGTGTCTCCAAATCTATCCAAATGGCTAAATTGTGCACTGCTCTAAATAAAAAAATTAAAAAAATATATTTAACTACAAATCAACAGTTTTTGGCTCATAAAACTCACTTTTGCATCATTTTCAAGTGGGAATTACTATATTTTCATCAGTATAGGGGGGGTAGATATCTATGGGTCCAAAGCCCTATCCAAAACATGTAATAAAATGAATAAAATGTGTTTTGTCCATTATAAAGCATATACAGTCAAGCCGGAAAGTCTGAACACTCCTTTCACCTTCTCCACATTTTATTACGTTACAGACTTATACTACAATAGATTGAGTTCATTTTTTGCCTCAAACATCTACACACAATAGCCAATAATGACGAAGTGAAAACAGGTTTTTAGAAAATATGCAATTTTATTTTACTGACAAAAATTGGTTATTTAGGGGTTACATATCTGTACACACCCTTAGCCTAATACTTGGTTGCTGCACCTTTGGCAGCGATTACAGCTTCAAGGCATCTTGGGAAAGAAGCTACGAGCTTGGTACACTTGTTTCTGGACATGCACAGACTTTCTCTGAAGCCACTCCTTTGTTCTCTTGGCTGTGTGCTTCGGGTCGTTGTCATGTTGGAAGGTAAACCTTCGCTCCAGTCTGAGGTCCAGAGCGCTCTGGAGCAGGTTTTCTTCAAGGATCTCGGTGTACTTAGCTGCATTCATCTTTCCCTCTATCAGGACTAGTCTCCCCGTTCCCGCTGCTGAAAAACATCCCCACATCATGATGCTGCCACCGCCATGCTTCACTGTAGGGATGGTATTAGCCAGGTGATGAGCGGGTGCCTGGTTTCCTCCAGACGTGACGCTTGGTATTCAGGCCAAAAACGTCAATTTTGGTTTCATCAGACCAGAGAATCTTGATTCTCATGGTTTGAGAGTCCTCTAGGTGCCTTTTGGCAAACTCCAAGCGGGCTGTGATGTGCCTTTTACGAAGGAGGGGCTTCCATCTGGCCACTCTACCATAAAGGCCTGATTGGTGGAGTGCTGCCTGGATGGTTGATCTTCTGAAAGGTTCTCCCATCTCCACAAGGATACGCTGGAGCTCTGTCAGAGTGACCCTCGGGTTCCTGCTCACCTCCCTGGCTAAGGCCCGTCTTCCCCGATTGCTCAGTTTGGCCGGGCGGCCAGGTCTAGGAAGATTGTTGGTGGTTCCAAACTTCTTCTATTTACGAATGATGGTGGCCACTGTGCTCTTTGGGACCTGTAAAGCTGCAGAGATTTTTCCGTACCCTTCTCCAGATCTATGCCTTGACACAATCCTGTTTCTGAGGTCTGCAGATAATTCCTTTGACCCCCATGGCTTGGAGTTTGCTCTGACATGCACTGTCAACTGTGGGACCTTATATAGGCAGGTGTTGGCAATCCCCAATCATGTCCAATCAATTGAATTTATCACAGGTGGACTCCAATTAAGTTGTAGAAACATCTCAAGCAGTATCAGTGGAAACAAAATGCACCTCAGCTCAGTTTTGGGTGTCATATCAAACACTTGTGTACATATGATATTTTACATTTTGATTTTTAATAAATTAGCACAAATGTCTAAAAACCTGTTTTCACTTTGTCATTATGAGCTATTTTGTGTAGAATTTTGAGACAAAAAATGAACTCAATCTATTGTAGAATATGTCTGTAACGTATATAAAACGTGGAGAAGTTGAAAGGAGTGTGCAGACTTTCCGGCTTGACTGTATATTTGCCCCATCTGATGGTTTAAGAAAAAACATTGATATTGGGGGCTTAGAGCTGGCATTTCCCATTTCCCCTTTCCTCCCCTTTCTGTTCTGTAAAGCGTCTTTGTGAAGTCGTCTGTGAAAAGCGCTATATAAATAAAATTTAATTGAAATTGAATATCACAGTGTTACATACACCGAAATATGTAGCCTAATCATTCACTCTTGAACCTCAATAAAACATCAAAATTTTTACATTAATCTACAACATATCAGTGCACAGTAAATTGGAATGAGCATTTTCCATGCCCTAAGTGACAAGTATATACGCCATAGCCTATATTATGTACGATAACATGAAAATAAAATAGTATTCCACCATCTGCAAAATGCTGCCAAATGTTCTATCTGCAATAAAAATCGGTAGCCTACATCAAAAATAAAATTAACGATTGCACTACAGTATGTGAAATGCACTCAAAATGCGAAAATAACAAGTCCTATCAATCATATTGGAAAGACAGTGCTCAAGTGGAAAAATATATCGTACATATATCGCCAGCGAGACCAACCACATTTTAGAAGCAGTACTACTTACATATCGGGAAAGGGAATACTCCCCTCCCTAATGCGTTTTCTATAGAGCTTGCGTAATACTAGACCGTCAAAACGAAAACTGCCGTTACGCTGGCTGTAATTAATTTTTCAAAGCACCCAATAGGACACTGGATATACCGCTACTAAGGTTACAATGTACTCTATTGGATAAAAGAGCCGACAATTAAACCAGAATGAACTGTAAAGAATGAGACGGGCTTGCAGGGTATGGGGGGTATTATGAGTCGACGTTTCAGATAGTGTAGAGGTAGTGTTGGCGGGTGTAGTTAGGGAGGAGGTGGTGTTGGCGGGTGTAGTTAGGGAGGAGGTGGTGTTGGCGGGTGTAGTTAGGGAGGAGGTGGTGTTGGCGGGTGTAGTTAGGGAGGAGGTGGTGTTGGCGGGTGTAGTTAGGGAGGAGGTAGTGTTGGCGGGTGTAGTTAGGGAGGAGGTGGTGTTGGCGGGTGTAGTTAGGGAGGAGGTAGTGTTGGCGGGTGTAGTTAGGGAGGAGGTAGTGTTTTGGCGGGTGTAGTTAGGGAGGAGGTGGTGTTGGCGGGTGTAGTTAGGGAGGAGGTGGTGTTGGCGGGTGTAGTTAGGGAGGAGGTGGTGTTGGCGGGTGTAGTTAGGGGAGGAGGTAGTGTTTTGGCGGGTGTAGTTAGGGAGGAGGTGGTGTTGGCGGGTGTAGTTAGGGAGGAGGTGGTGTTGGCGGGTGTAGTTAGGGAGGAGGTAGTGATGGCGGGTGTAGTTAGGGAGGAGGTGGTGTTGGCGGGTGTAGTTAGGGAGGAGGTGGTGTTGGCGGGTGTAGTTAGGGAGGAGGTAGTGTTGGCGGGTGTAGTTAGGGAGGAGGTGGTGTTGGCGGGTGTAGTTAGGGAGGAGGTGGTGTTGGCGGGTGTAGTTAGGGAGGAGGTGGTGTTGGCGGGTGTAGTTAGGGAGGAGGTGGTGTTGGCGGGTGTAGTTAGGGAGGAGGTGCTTACGTTGTGGAGTTGACAGTGGTGTAGCCAGAGGGGCATTCTGGGATACAGGCTCCGTTGTGGATGACGTACTGGGCACAGTCGCTGGCCCTTGTTCTTGCGACACTGCTGGTGCAGGTCCTGGCAGAAGCGGAAACTGACGCAGCGCCAGCCCTTGAAGATGTAGAATCCTGGAGGGCACCTGTCCACACAGGTACGCTGGTGCAGGTAGTGCCGGCACGCCACACACGTACTGGGGGAGCCAGGAGCGTCACAGCCACCTAGACACTGCTCATCACAGCACTGGCTCTCCCTGCTACACGCCCTGTGCTTACAGGCAGCCGGGCACACTGAGAGAGAGAGAGGAGGGGGGGGGAGCAGAGAGAGAGCAGAGAGAGCAGAGAGAAAGGAAGAGAGATGGAGAGAGATATTTAAAGTGACTGAAAACAAAGCGTCAAAAAATTATCTGATTTGTGTTCTTAGTACTGATGCTGTGACCCGGTACGGACTTCAGTACTGATGCTGTGACCCGGTACGGACTTCAGTACTGATGCTGTGACCCGGTACGGACTTCGAATACATGTCTCGCATGTTTCTATTTTACAGGAGAAGCAAAAGACCTAAAATCACTATCCAGTCACAATGGAGTTAAAACCAGAATCGCAATCCTGAATATCAAATCTACCATTCACCTACATTTCAAAATTCTAATTGTTGTGTAAATATGTGGAATTTTGTTAAATATATGGACTAGTTAGACCTCCACCACACATAAGAATCATGGATATTGTAGTATTTCAAATACCAAACTAACAAAAAAACAACAAAGTTTGTTTATGAAACATTTGTAACATGAGGCACAGCCGTGTTTAAAATCGGTGTATTCAAACGATAACTCGCTCCATATTTATTTAAAAAGCATTTTTACAATAGGCCTATTACAGCCGCCAGCTGCGATAGGTAGGCTACTCGCTGTGGAAATGTCAACTGTAGACATTCTGGACATTGGCGATGTAGGATATCTAATATTTAGATATATATAAGTCAAGTACCCCCCCCCCCCCAGCTTCTCTCTATCTCTGTTGCTCTCTGTCTCTCTCTTACACATTAACCCCCACCAACATCAAAGATAAGCCAGTCTTTGTCATAAATGACCCCTCTCCCCCCCCTCCCCCACACCTTAACCCAATCAGGGCTTGGATCCCCTCCCTGTCAAGGTATTTTATAGTTGCACCGCAGAAAAATAATTTAGTCAGTTTGGAGTTTGTTGGTGAAGAAGTCATTCTTTTTGGTTCCTCGTGCGTTTCCTTTTGTTCCTGTTCAGCTGGAGGGTAAATAATTTGGCAATTTTGGCTTATCTCTCTCTTTACTGGTATTTCCTAATTAATGTCTGGTTTAATGCCTTCACTTTTGTGAATTATAAGTAGTCAGCCTACATTCCTTAGTGAATGTATGATTCCCAGTCATTATTCTAATTGAATGTTTTCATTTAATAAAATTACTTAATCTCAAGACCTGATTTAGACTTTGTTTTGGCTTGTTGGTTGATCCACCAGGTTACTGTTCGACTTACCTATCAAAGAATTCGGCGATTTAATTGATGATTGTAATTTTTAATAATAATTATTAAATTAAATCACGTAAAGCTTATTTTGAATGTAGGTTAAGTGAGGGGTTCTAGCACGCAATATTGCTTGTGTTCAGTATTCAGAGTGCTGAACGTTTTAACAAGGGCATTGACTGTTGGAACCGCTGGATTCAGAAAATACACATTTTACCTAATCCTCACTTACCCGACAGCAAAATGGAATAAGAAACTCGTCAGTTGTAACTTCATGTAGGTAGGATATTTGGTTTCTTAAACATATTTAGGCTATATAAGAGATTTTGTCGGAAACAAATTAGGTGTCTATCTAAACCAAAAGGTATTGTAGCTACATATTAGCCTACAGTAGCCAAGGCTAAGCAAGGAAACAATGCTGAATGTTTATTACTACTTTTTAATAGTGGAACACGATGCCACACTTTTAGCGTGTAGAAACGGTGCATTTTATGCAGTTTATTGTCTGGGACTGTGGCAAGATGAAGCTCGTAAACAGTCTGGTCTAGCACCCTGCTGTTTTAGTGGCCTGCAGTACAACTAGAGACGGCGATGCTTTCGCAAGCGAATCGATGAAACGTTTTTAACAATCATGCATCGGAACTTTGCCTGTTTTCTTCAAGTAATGTATAATCTCGGAGAAACGTGCATACTGTAATTGCGACTAATACGACTACCACTAGGGAGGCACAGTGGATAGGGCTACTTCTCAACTAATTTTGTGATATTTTAAAATTGCACTTGTTCTACTATGACACTGATCTGACTTCTCACAATACCTTAGGGTGGTTTAACCATAATGTTTGTGAATGAAGCTTCTTTTCCCTCAACTTATTCAAGACAGAAACTAAGTATTGAACAGTTTACACCATTCAGTTACCAACTTAAATAATTTCACTGATGTCAAACAGTCACATGATATATAGGGGGAGGGGTTCACTGATGTTAAACAGTCACATGATATATAGGGGGAGGGTTCACTGATGTTAAACAGTCACATGATAGATAGGGGGGAGGATATTGACACAATCCTTTAATCTGCCATTAGTCCCTCCAAGATACAGATGCAAATGCAAATTAGTTTGGGGGCAGACAAGCATTCATATGCAAGGTATTGTGGGATAGCTACTTGGCAAGAAGTAATTAGCTGTTGATGAGGTCTATCAAAATGTGTGGGCACTCTTTGAAGTATTATTGCTACATTGCAATAGGGAGGGAGGGGAGGGGAGGGAGAGGGAGGGAGGGAGGGATAGGGAGGGGAGGGAGGGGAGGGGAGGGAGAGGGAGGGAGGGATAGGGAGGGGAGGGAGGGAGGGAGGGAGAGGGAGGGGAGGGAGGGAGGGAGGGAGAGAGGGATAGGGAGAGGGAGGGAGGGAGGGATAGGGAGAGGGAGGGATAGGGAGGGATAGGGAGGGGAGGGAGAGAGGGATAGGGAGAGGCAGGGAGGGAGGGATAGGGAGAGAGAGGGAGGGAGAGAGGGATAGGGAGAGAGAGGGAGGGAGAGAGGGATAGGGAGGGATAGGGAGAGAGAGGGAGGGAGAGAGGGAGAGGGAGAGAGGGAGGGGAGGGAGAGGGGAGAGAGGGAGAGGGAGAGAGGGAGGGATAGGGATAATGGGGGAGTCATGCCTAAATCATCAGGGAAGAATAAAGCAAAATCAGAGGTTAAATCTCATGTATGAATTTTTTCATATTTTTATGAATTTATGGTTCAAACACTATTATAATCAAAACTTATTCAAAATCATACCAAGCGCTGAGTTGCGGACTACACAAATATACAAATTCCATACAATAGTTCCTGGTTTGAGGGTGTATTTTATGATGAGAAAGGGCAGAATTCACAACAAAATCCTTAAAGCCAGTTTTCTCAAAACTGTGTTTTGCAAAATCACAATATTCAAACAGTCATATTTACTCAAATCTCATCAAGTAATACTTTAACATGTGATGAAAAACTCAAAAAGTCACATTTTGAAACATGTATCAAAAGCAGGGATCCTGTCACTCATCCTGTTATCAGAACACACAAACAGAGGTCCACAAACGGCCCTGTGATAACCAATCAGATGAGAGGTGAAAGGTCATGGAGGTCCCCAATGGAGTGCTGTGAGGCTGTACAACCACACGCACTCACGCGCACACATACAAACGCCCCAACACTGACTGAAAATGGACCCTGTCCCCATCAACCAGAGAAGGCCCAGACTGAAAATGGGTGTGAGTCGCGTGACAGGGCAGGGAGGCGGGGGGGAGCCAGGGAGGGAGGCGGGAAGGGGGGGCGGTTTGTGGGGGAAAAAGAAGGAGGGTGCAGACGGACGCTGAAAAGCACAGACTCCT
>CM056381.1:82083039-82095539 GCA_029718625.1 Synaphobranchus kaupii
TAGCTGGCTAGTAGAGTAGCATAGCTAGCTATCCCAGGTCGGTAGCTACCACCAATACTGTTGAATACCTGCTGCTGCTCGCTCGCGTTAGCTGGGTTACAGGAACAGACTTTGACTGCTTAAGGTTGTCAAGTTCAGATTACATATCTGAGCAAAAGGCTCACAATAAGCATCAGCACCGCTTTAACAACCCGTTTGCTTGCAGGCTGGATGCTCTGCTGGTTGTGCGAAAGAGTTTTGTTTATAGTTAGCTAAGTTAGCTTAATATAAAGCAAACCAAGTGACGGTGCCGTGTTTATTTTTTAAACAGGACAGTTCACGTTTTAGTACCCATATGAATTCAGCAGCATCTTCAGCCTGCGTCATTATGCTTGTGCTAGTAAGTTAACGTTACGTTAGGCACGGTGAGGTGACATTACCGTACAAAGAAAAACAAGACTGCTAGTGCTAGCTAACGTTAGCAGCTAGACTCTATACCCTGTCCTGTCCACGCCAATACACGTAGAACAGTGGCTTGTGGTCACATTTGAATTTCGTATTATTTTCTATTTTCTAAATGGACACACAAAAATTAACGATAACTCATTCGATGTATGATTTTAGTGCTTTGTGTGTCAAGCATATACCGTTACCTATGAATTTTTGAAAGACTACCCTGTACATGGTTATATGTGTGTGTGTGTGTGTGTGTGTGTGTGTGTGTGTGTGTGTGTGTGTGTGTGTGTGTGTTTAAAATATTTATTACTGTTGGCAAATATTAGCTTCCTCAGTTTATTTTATCTTCAGCCCTTTTCATTTGGCATGTGTTTCAGTTAGTTAAGTTAGTCTGTTTTAAGGTTGAGGGCGCTTAACAGTGGCCTTATTGATAAATAATATGATAAGCTTATCTCGTAGCAGTAGTTATTATTGTTGGCAAATATCTTTTATGACTATTTATTAGTATTACTATGAGGCATACTGATATGCTGTTACATATATTTGGATCTGCATTTCCTTGGTCATAGAACATACTCATTTGAATAGCTCTAGTTCTGAAACGCGGCTTTTGTGATTTTAGAAGCTGGTCTAGACGGATGGAGTGAGTGAGTTAGTGCAAGGATAAGATACAAGCCGACGAGATGCGTTAGGTGCAGTACAGACATTTAAATGGATTTAGATATGATTAGTTTTCGATGATATAATGATGATTGATTCTCAGCCTACAGTTTAAGGCGATCTGGGATCGGCTCTCTGCACTGGCGAGGCCGTGTTGTGGAAACTCGGCCAAAGTCGGTGCTTTTGAGAAGAGTCTGTCGGTCTTGCCCAACGCACCTCAGCTACCACATGTCCCCTGCTGCAGTGGGAAGACCTGTGTGTTTACATAGTTGCATTGTGTACAGTAATACTTCAACCTCACCCTTCAGTTGAAATAAAGGACATTTTAATAAGTGCAATTCTCTGTACAAGGGAATGCTGACATGGTTCATATGTTGTTTTTCTGTTGCTGGATCTTGAATGTTCCATTTGTCTTCTCCATTTATGTGCAGAATGATCTTCCCTGTATATGTCACATGTATATAAAATATGTATAGCATGTATTATATGTAATACCGTGTCAGTATCATCATTGCGTTTAAAGGTTTGTTTGAACCACCTATGAAACTTGTATCTTTCCCCTTGTCTCTTAAATGAATCCCTGTGTGTGTACATGCATGCTTGATGTAGGTGTGAATTTGTGGGGACAATGAGAGGCAGGGTACATGCACTTAGCCTGACTAGATATGTCTCACATGTGGCAGTCTAAGCACCGCTCGGAAG
The DNA here is from genome assembly GCA_029718625.1 of Synaphobranchus kaupii. Taxonomy (NCBI): domain Eukaryota; kingdom Metazoa; phylum Chordata; class Actinopteri; order Anguilliformes; family Synaphobranchidae; genus Synaphobranchus; species Synaphobranchus kaupii. Next base: position 82,084,837 of record CM056381.1, read on the forward strand.
CTTTTGTAAACTAATATTAATGTTTAGTGAGATAATAATTTTTAAACTAGCCGAAAGCCCCCATAGAAGAAAGTCCAGGGCGGTGGTGACGGGGAAAACTCCCCAAGGAGAAACAGACGGGCAGAAACTGGGGGGGGGACCAGACTGAATGTGGGGGATCCCATCCTGCTCTGACCTGCTCAGGGTGTGGGTTCATAGGGGCAAACGCAGCCAGTCAGTCAGTCAGTTTTTTAGTCCAAATCAGTGCAAATGGATGTGTAATGACTCCGGAGAAGCGGTGTAAAGATAGTGTTGAAGCTCATATGTTTGAGTGCTGCTCTGTTTGAGGGCTGGTCCTAAATGTGAAGTCAAGGGTAACTGACCACTGAAGGTCAAGTGAAGGGTAACTGACCTCTCACACTTCTACAACGGACCCCTGGTCATATCTGCAGGCATCCAATGGAAAAGCACTCTAGCACTTCTACAACGGACCCGTGGTCATATCTGCAGGCATCCAATGGAAAAGCACTCTAGCACTTCAAACAGCTGGACTGTGACATGCTGCAAGGCCAGGCCTACCTGAGAACGGCCACCTTCAGTGACCAATCATGTCATGAGACTGTAACCCTCAGCCTGTCTGTGACCAATCAGATCAGAGACTCTGTAGCCCTCAGCCTGCCTGTGACCAATCAGATCAGAGACTCTGTAGCCCTCAGCCTGTCTGTGACCAAACAGATCAGAGACTCTGTAGCCCTCAGCCTGCCTGTGACCAATCAGATCAGAGACTCTGTAGCCCTCAGCCTGCCTGTGACCAATCACATATGAGCCCTTCTGTGATCAATGAGTAGTCCAATCAAAGCTGCTGTAAACTTCATCCCATGCATGGCCAATCAAATGAGTGACCTTATTATTACACGCAGCATTGTAATCAGAATAGTAATTGTTTATTGGTCACATTTGTTTGGGTGTAAAAGCTGTTTGCTTTGATTGAAGCAGGCTTTGTAATTTCCCATATGGGCAGACCTACATCTGGGATGAAAAGAGGAAGCTGTATGCGCTCACGTTGTGGTTCAGTGGTGAAATAGCTGATGCCAGGACATTTTCTCAGGGACAGGAAATGCTGCTGATTCTTTAGACGACGTTCTCTGGAGTGCAGTGCGTCACGTGACTGCGTTTAAAATAGCAGCCATTTTTAAACATCAAAATCACATTGGCCTGCCCTTTCTTTCTAAGAGTGACTAACTCAGGAGTGACTGTGACTCTGACTGTGAGTAGCGCCCTGTCGTGGGGAAGTGTTTGACTCACAGGTCTGCAGGATAATTGGATCAGCGCCCTGTCGTGGGGAAGTGTTTGACTCAGAGATCTGCAGGATAATTGGATCAGCGCCCTGTCGTGGGGAAGTGTTTGACTCAGAGAGAGGAGAGTCACGCGTCTGCAGGATAATTGGAGCAGAGCCTTGTCTCACAGAGCCCTGGCCTTGTGCCAAGGAGGGTCTGAGCCACAGAGCATGCAGGAATAAAATGTCATAGAAAATGACTGTTTGTAACACGCACGCACACACACAGACACACATGTACACGCACGCACACACATACATTGCGCAGCAGCAGATGCTGTGTTTTGCCATGGTCTGTGCTCAGCTCTGAGGATGTTCCTGTTCAGGCCGTCACTCCTGTGCACTTCTCTTTTCTGGGGGGGGGGGGGGGTCTTTCCTGGCCCCTCCTCTCGAGTACAGCTGCTTTGGTGAGCTCATGAGCCTGATTTACAGTCAATGCATTACAGTGGGTGTGTGCAGCGTATGAAAGCACATGCATTACAGTGGGTGTGTGCAGCGTATGAAAGCACATGCATTACAGTGGGTGTGCGCAGCGTATGCAAGCACATGCATTACAGTGGGTGTGCGCAGCGTATGCAAGCACATGCATTACAGTGGGTGTGCGCAGCGTATGCAAGCACATGCATTACAGTGGGTGTGTGCAGCGTATGAAAGCACATGCATTACAGTGGGTGTGCGCAGCGTATGCAAGCACATGCATTACAGTGGGTGTGCGCAGGGTATGCAAGCGCATGCATTACAGTGGGTGTGTGCAGCGTATGCAAGCGCATGCATTACAGTGGGTGTGCGCAGCGTATGCAAGCGCATGCATTACAGTGGGTGTGTGCAGCGTATGCAAGCACATGCATTACAGTGGGTGTGTGCAGCGTATGCAAGCACATGCATTACAGTGGGTGTGTGCAGCGTATGCAAGCACATGCATTACAGTGGGTGTGCAGCGTATGCAAGCACATGCATTACAGTGGGTGTGCACAGCGTATGCAAGCGCATGCATTACAGTGGGTGTGCACAGCGTATGCAAGCACATTCATTACAGTGGGTGTGTGCAGCGTATGCAAGCACATGCATTACAGTGGGTGTGCGCAGCGTATGCAAGCGCATGCATTACAGTGGGTGTGTGCAGCGTATGCAAGCGCATGCATTACAGTGGGTGTGTGCAGCGTATGAAAGCACATGCATTACAGTGGGTGTGCAGCGTATGCAAGCACATGCATTACAGTGGGTGTGTGCAGCGTATGCAAGCACATGCATTACAGTGGGTGTGTGCAGCGTATGAAAGCACATGCATTACAGTGGGTGTGCAGCGTATGCAAGCGCATGCATTACAGTGGGTGTGCAGCGTATGCAAGCACATGCATTACAGTGGGTGTGTGCAGCGTATGCAAGTGCATGCATTACAGTGGGTGTGCAGCGTATGCAAGCACATGCATTACAGTGGGTGTGCAGCGTATGCAAGCACATGCATTACAGTGGGTGTGCACAGCGTATGCAAGCACATGCATTACAGTGGGTGTGCACAGCGTATGCAAGCACATGCATTACAGTGGGTGTGTGCAGCGTATGCAAGCACATGCATTACAGTGGGTGTGCACAGCGTATGCAAGCACATGCATTACAGTGGGTGTGCACAGCGTATGCAAGCACATGCATTACAGTGGGTGTGCACAGCGTATGCAAGCACATGCATTACAGTGGGTGTGCACAGCGTATGCAAGCACATGCATTACAGTGGGTGTGCGCAGGGTATGCAAGTGCATGCATTACAGTGGGTGTGCGCAGGGTATGCAAGCACATGCATTACAGTGGGTGTGCACAGCGTATGCAAGCACATGTATTACAGTGGGTGTGCGCAGGGTATGCAAGTGCATGCATTACAGTGGGTGCGCGCAGGGTATGCAAGTGCTCGTCCTTATGTAGTCCTTCTGTACGATCGTAGCCACTTTCTGTCTGGACAGAGGAATATTTTTACATGAACAGGCAGATTCCAACATTTACCACCCCTATTTGAAACTGCACTATGTGTTTGTCTGGCCCTGCACATTTCTCAATTCAAGTACAAGTACATGCAGGGATGGGTTGCTTCAATGTGCACGTTCTTTTTGTCTGTAAATCAGGTTTTACTTGTTTCTCACCACGCTGTCGCCCATGACGTGTCCCTGGCACATATTGCGTGTCAATTGGGTGGGTCAAACACCCGCTGCATTTTTATTGCTCAGCTTTTGTGCTTCCATGATCTCAGTTTAGAGCCTGGTCATATCTGAGCATGCGTTTGCTACCAAATTTGGAGAAAACAGGAAAAATCAGAAACCATATTTAAAAAATGGCCTGGCTTCCATGTGGCTGGGTGATGTCTTTATTTTTATTTTTATTTTTTTAAATCTTTTTTTAATTTTGTTTCAGATTTTTCCTGTTTTCTCCCAATTTGGTAGCCAATTGTACCCTATGTTATTTAATTCCTTGTGTAGAAACAACTTGAGAATTTGCCGCTGCACAACCCAATCAGCTGGTAGTAGGAAGGAGGGCGCCACATCCTCTTCAGGGCGTGACTCCTCAAGCTCCTGACCGCGATCCAACTCGCTCGCCCGGGGCCACTTGTGAGCGTCGATTCTCCCCCCCGAGTCCCTTGCCCCACCCCGGGCGTGGCTCCCTCAAGGCACCGGCCATACTGGGATCTGGGGCTGGGTGATATCTATCGTAGAAGTGAGTCAGGCTGAAAAACAGGCGTGGAGCAAAGTGACGTACAGCCACCTACGATGTCACTCAGATGTGAGCTATGTCTAAAATGCAGATATTAATGAGATGCAAGGATGACAGCTCATGTTACTGCCCACTGCTGCTCTTTGTTTTTGGAGGAAAACGTTTGTCTTTTTAGTGCCGTGCTGTTATGTGAGCTCATACAGACCCAATCTCAAACCAGTTTACCACGTACAGACCCAATCTCAAACCAGTTTACCACATACAGACCCAATCTCAAACCAGTTTACCACATACAGACCCAATCTCAAACCACTTTACCACGTACAGACCCAATCTCAAACCAGTTTACCACATACAGACCCAATCTCAAACCACTTTACCACATACAGACCCAATCTCAAACCACTTTACCACATACAGACCCAATCTCAAACCACTTTACCACATACAGACCCAATCTCAAACTAGTTTACCACGTACAGGCACAATCTCAAACCAGTTTTCCACATACAAATTTGTATCAAATGAGTTTACACTACACAGAAGGGGTTCAAACCAGTTTACTCAATACACGTGGGTCTCAGACCAGTTCACTTCGTACATACCCAGTCTCAGACCATACTGAAACCAGGTCTGAAACCAGTTTACTCCATCAAACACTGCTCTCAAAAGTCTGAGGGAGCAGGCCTGAGGTGGAGCAGGAGTTGAGAGATGTGGAACGGGAGTTGAGAGATGTGGAACGGGCTGCACACTGAGAGGCAGAATGAGGCCTTTGTGTTCTTGCCTGCTGCACAATCCCGGTACATGCGTGGGCTTGTCGGTCGTCTGCCTATCAGAATATCCGTTTTTTCTTTTCTTTTGTTTTTAACCATTTTTCAACGGTCAGCGCATTTGTGGATTCCGTAGAATTCAAGCCTCCATGCAGCTGCGTTGTGATTGGCTGACGGGTCTTTTGAGGAGAGCAATAGGAGGCTTGTTGCTGCTTCCAGCAGGGCTCCAGGGTCATGCTTGTGTTTGCCTGGGAGAGTCACCGCTGGCAAAGATAGCAAAGAATCATGACGTGCAGGATGAAACTGCAGAGAGAAGGAGGGAGAGAGGGAGTCTTGTTTTGGAAACACAGGGATGAGTGTGGGAAAGCGGGCCCCGGAGACCGGCCCTGAGACCGGGCCCTGGAGATGGGCCCCTGAGACCGGCCCTGAGACCGGGCCCTGGAGATGGGCCCCTGAGACCGGCCCTGAGACCGGGCCCTGGAGATGGGCCCCTGAAACCGGCCCCGGAGACCTCTGTGGACCAAGAGTCCCATATCCTCTCCTCTAATACCCCCAGCCCCGCCCCTAACCCTTACACTGGAACCATGGGGGCGAGCAACATGCGCTTTCAGCACCCACTCAACCGTGCGCCGTGCTGCGAAATCTCTCTCCCATGACCCCTCCCTTATCAGCATACGCCTGTCTGTCAGTCTGTCTGTCTGTGTGCTTTTAATGCACTCCCATTTCTGCCAGTGTTTACAGCAGGCAGTCACATTCATATTTCTTTGTTCATATTTGTGTTTAAAAGTTAGTCTTAGTTAAAAATGTACTATTAAGTGTGAAGTGCTTTGCACACTGTCCTCCTTCTTACTCTTGAGTAGCAGAGTAGTTGTCTTTTCTGACTAGTGCTCATAATTGTGTGGAGATTTGCTTCAAGGTGAGAGTTTGTGTGGAGATTTGCTTCAGAATTAGAGTTTGTGTGGAGATTTGATTCAGGGTGAGAGTTTGTGTGGAGATTTGCCTCAGGGTGAGAGTTTGTGTGGAGATTTGCTTCAGAATTAGAGTTTGTGTGGAGATTTGCCTCAGGGTGAGAGTTTGTGTGGAGATTTGCTTCAGGGTGAGAGTTTGTGTGGAGATTTGCCTCAGGGTGTGAGTTTGTGTGGAGATTTGCTTCAGGGAGAGAGTTTGTGTGGAGATTTTCTTCAGAATTAAAGTTTGTGTGGAGATTTGCCTCAGGGTGAGAGTTTGTGTGGAGATTTGCTTCAGGGTGAGAGTTTGTGTGGCGATTTGCCTCAGGGTGTGAGTTTGTGTGGAGATTTGCTTCAGGGTGAGAGTTTGTGTGGAGATTTGCTTCAGAATTAAAGTTTGTGTGGAGATTTGCCTCAGGGTGAGATTTTGTGTGGCGATTTGCCTAAGGGTGTGAGTTTGTGTGGAGATTTGCTTCAGAATTAGAGTTTGTGTGGAGATTTGCCTCAGGCCTGTCCCCTGCGTGTGTGATTGGTTCAGGCCTGTCCCCTGCGCGTGTGATTGGTTCCGGCCTGTCCCCTGCGCGTGTGATTGGTTCCGGCCTGTCCCCTGCGCGTGTGATTGGTTCCGGCCTGTCCCCTGCGTGTGATTGGTTCAGGCCTGTCCCCTGCGTGTGTGATTGATTCAGGCCTGTCCCCCTGCATGTGTTATTGGTTCAGGATTGCACAGACATTCTGGGCCTCTGCCTACCTTCTGCCATCATGTTACACTGAACCCTCTGGTCTCAACCCCAGCGAGTAGCACATGATGATGATGATGATGATGATGATGGAAGGTAATGATGATGATGATGATTCTGGGGTTGTTCTCTTTCTCTGTCTCTCTGCTGCAGGCCTTTAAGGAGATGCTGTACGCCGCCCAGGATCAGGCTCCGTCCACAGAAGGTAAGCGCTTGGACTCGCCACGCTGCCATTCACCGTTAAATACACCGCAGTAGCTGCACGTCACCACTAGAGGCAGCAAATGGAGAAAGGGCTCCTGGTGTACGTTGACCTCTGTTTACCTGAAGAAGAGGTTGTATAAAGAACAGGAGGCTGGGGGGGAAGTATGAGGTGCTGGAGCTCCAGGAAGGCCACAATCTCCATCTAACACACACTCAGGGGCCACTGTTTCTGTCTAACACACACTCAGGGGCCACAATCTCCATCTAACACACACCCAGGGGCCAGTGTCTCCATCTAACATACACTTAAGGCCAATTCGTTGTATGCTTACAGGCGTCCGCAGGGATCACACGGACCTAAATGACATGCGCCCCATTTTAAACACTCTGTAACCACCTTTAGGGGTCCCTCTGAAACGCACATAACTGGTGCCCCGTGCCAGCACACTGCATTCATTGCAAACTTTTGAAAGAGCTTGATTCAGCTGTTCATTGTCTTTTATTGGTTATAAAATTCATTTTCCAATAAAAAACATTTTCTTTTAAACACAATTAACCGTACATCATTTCACATTTTTTAAAAACAGACTTTATCGGGGGGGGGGGGTTTTGATTTCCCTTCCCTTTTTAATTTGACATTAAAATAAACATAGAACAAGCAAGACACCACAGAAAGACATCACGTCAAAAAAAGAAAAGAAAATCCACAATCATCTCCAAACGGAGACAAGAGGACAAAAACAAAAAAACAAAGGACATTGAAATGAAGAAAAAGCTTTCAGATTCAGCTCTTCAGGTTGCTGAAATTTCAGCACTGGAGCCGTGTTTGATAAGCTGTGCCGCAGTGCGGGGCTGTTGTGGCCCTTCAGTGTCCCTTCGGCTCACACGGAGTAATGTCGTTAAAGACGGCCGGTCCGGTTACTCGTAGGATGCGTGACCTCATGCGTGACCTCATGTGAACGTGTGATGTTTGTGCCATTCTGCTTTCATTAAAAAGGAATTTGGAGTGAAGCAGAGCGAGCGTGCAACGGGAGAGGACTCGGGCATTGTGGGTAAAGGCACTTAGATTAAAATAAATGAATGGGGTGATTAGGAGGGATTTGGAAACAATAAGTGCTGATAAACACCGTGCTCACGGGGGCCTGTGTGTCCCTGGAAATGTTCCCTGCTTTCCTTACAAACAGCCAACCGACATGTCTCATCTTATCAACCTGTGGCTTTCTCATCACGGGCAGGTGTGGAGTTTGCACCTTTCTCAAAGGTGCAGACGGTTTGTCAGAGGTGCGACATCTTGTGATTTTGAACGTGTGTTTGTATTTGAATCGCACACACACACACCACACACACAGCGCCCACACACACACACGTTATTGTGCTGTAATGGGCTCTTCCGCTACATGGTGTTGCATGAAAGCAGGGGAAATGTTTGAAAAGACTGAAATTATGAAATATGAAATGATCAGTTTTCAGCCAGTGTTCATTTATGATGTTGCCGTGCAGCCAATCAAACGGGAGCTTGTTGGAATGTAGATAATTAACCCTTTCCTCCCTCTTTTAGCTTGGGTGTATTCCCATCTGTGTTCCCCAGTATTAAACATGACTGTGGGAGATTTTGAAACTCACACGGTAAAGTTGTATTTATTTATCATAGAGACCCATGTGCTACAGTGGTAAGGTGTTCAGCTCAGTCTCCTGTTGAGAAAGTGAAATCTGCGCCGTGTAATCGGGTTTGATAAGGCCCTCCACTGAGCCTGAGTAGTGTTGTGTAACAGTTAAAGGTTAAAGGTCAAGGCCTTTTCCCTGGGGAAAGAAAACACAATTTCTGCCTACTCGGCTTTTCTGTCTGACCTTTGACCTCTCAGCTTCCTGTGCTGAATTACTCTTCATCAATATTCACCTGCCCAAGGACAGAATATCTGTTGGCAGCAGAATTCCTCACGTGGGTTCCCTTAATGCATAATTCGATAAATAATTTTGGGATGTTTCAACTTGAGCAGTAGAGATAGGATTTTTAATATTAGGAATATGGAGCTGGCACTCTGCCGTGTCCAGAGACTTTGTGACGTCAGTGGGACAAAGAGGGAGTTTGGAGAGGAGCTGCCTGAGGACAAGGTCTCTGTAAAACGTGCTATGCAAATAAAATAGAATTGAATTAACAGTAAGGACAACGCGAACATACACACGCACACACACGTACACACGCGCACGCACACACGAACACGCACACACACATACACATGTGCGCACACACACACACACACACACACACACACACACACACACACAGTCACTCCCATGGAAAGCCTCCACACTGAGCCTGGCTGTGCTGTTTTAGGTCAGTGGTCAGTGGTTTTGCCATGTGCCTGTATTGGCATGTTAGCGTGTAGCACACTGAGCAGAAGGAACTCTGCTGTGTTCATTTTAAAGCACACACCACACTGACTGCTGATTGGCTGGGCTTCCAACCCTGGGGGAGAAAGGGGAGGGGTCTCTCACTCGTTTACTGTAGGCCCTGTCACCAAGGAGATGGTCGCTGCCTGCAGTTACTGCCTGTGTGATTTGTGTTCGATATAGAGCCCTGTTAGAGGCAAATGACGTTGGCTACTGTGCTTTCGGGTGTATTGAAATCCATTGAGGAAAATGTAAATTGTGCTCATGCTGTTCTTACCAAAGAATGAAACAATCTCTACTTTTCTTTTGCAAGCCAGCTCTTTGTTTATTTTATTTTTTTAAGTTTAAAAAAATAATTTTCAAAAAGATTTTAAAATTTAATTCTTAGCAGTTAGCTGGGCTGCCTAAATATTGATTCGTATTGAGTTGCCAAACACACATGCCCATTCTTTTATATGCTTGCACGCAAACAGACACATGCACATGGTCGCGCACGCACGCATGCACGCACGCACACACGCACGCACACACACACACACACACACACAGCCTTTGCACAGTGAGTCAGTGGGACTGTCCTGTTGATTGTCCTTCAGCCTGATGTCCCTGTGGATTCGCCCCCAGTGCAGGGTCTCGGCTCTGACCCCTCACCTCCAGCTCCAGCCACACCCTGCTGTGATGTCATTAGCTGAGGCTCTGGGGCTGAATGAATGCAGGGTGATGTAATGTAATGCAGGGTGAGCTTACAGAGCACAGAGGCTCTCAGCCAGAGTTCAGCAATGGGTCATTCCCTGCGTGACATCATCATACACACATGGCATATGTCTGAAAGGCGTCCCACGCGTTGGCGTATTGTGCCTTTTTACCCCATGTTAGCTGCTGTAGTTGTGCGCTGCCGATCAGCGACGTTTCTGTGCGTAGATGTCGGCTTTCATCTCGCCGAGCAGCTGGAGGGAACACTGATCCCCGCTAGCTGTTCATACCCGCTAGCTGTTCATACAAGTATTCTACCCCCGCCCCCCCCCCCCCCCCCAGCTCTTCCATCTGCAGCAGGGGACAAACACACAGTCTCACCTAATCCCCAGCTGAGTCCTGTCTGTGTGCACAGGGGGTAATTATGGGGTAGAGACGTCTCCCCTTATGTTCAAAACAAATAAACACGGCTTTTCCCTAAATGTTAGTCTAGACCTGCAGGCTTCAGTCCGGAAGGGAAGGGCCGCCAAAACGTTGGCTGCAAAGCACATAATTATTTACCCCAGAGAGCAGAGTGAGGGCGTTCAGGGCGCTAATACCTGCACTCTGACACACGCGTGTGTCACTGAAGGACCGCTGGTGGGAGGGGCTCCCTGGCTGGCTTCTGGATCCTTCACTTCCCGCTGCCCTCCAGTCTCAACACGCTAACGTGCTAGCAGTGAATCAGCTGTATCTATGCACTACCATTGAGTGCATCTCAACATGCTAACGTGCTAGCAGTGAAACATACTACCAGTGATTCGACCGAATCACAACACGCTAACGTGCTCCCAGTGAATTAGCTGAATCACAACATATTAACAGTGAGATCACAGTCCTTCTCTCCCTGATAGTGAGGACACACTGTGTTGGGCAAATTCTGTGCAGAGACAGCTGCCTCTAACTTGCA
>CM056381.1:82100539-82110090 GCA_029718625.1 Synaphobranchus kaupii
TACAGACGGCAGTGTGTGACTCAGTCTCAGCTCTACAGACGGCAGTGTGTGACTCAGTCTCAGCTCTACAGACGGCAGTGTGTGACTCAGTCTCAGCTCTACAGAAGGCAGTGTGTGACTCAGTCTCAGCTCTACAGACGGCAGTGTGTGACTCAGTGTCTCAGCTCTACAGACGGCAGTGTGTGACTCAGCGTCTCAGCTCTACAGACGGCAGTGTGTGACTCAGTGTCTCAGCTCTACAGACGGCAGTGTGTGACTCAGTCTCAGCTCTACAGAAGGCAGTGTGTGACTCAGTCTCAGCTCTACAGACGGCAGTGTGTGACTCAGTCTCAGCTCTATAGACGGCAGTGTGTGACTCAGTCTCAGCTCTACAGACGGCAGTGTGTGACTCAGCGTCTCAGCTCTACAGAAGGCAGTGTGTGACTCAGTCTCAGCTCTACAGACGGCAGTGTGTGACTCAGTCTCAGCTCTATAGACGGCAGTGTGTGACTCAGTCTCAGCTCTACAGACGGCAGTGTGTGACTCAGCGTCTCAGCTCTACAGAAGGCAGTGTGTGACTCAGTCTCAGCTCTACAGAAGGCAGTGTGTGACTCAGTGTCTCAGCTCTACAGACGGCAGTGTGTGACTCAGTCTCAGCTCTACAGACGGCAGTGTGTGACTCAGTCTCAGCTCTACAGACGGCAGTGTGTGACTCAGTCTCAGCTCTACAGACGGCAGTGTGTGACTCAGTCTCAGCTCTACAGACGGCAGTGTGTGACTCAGCGTCTCAGCTCTACAGACGGCAGTGTGTGACTCAGTCTCAGCTTAATGTGTTTTTCCTTCTCTAAAGGAGCTCATTATCTGCACTAATGAGCAGCAGTCATTATTTTCAGTGTTCTTGTATCATTATTTCTGCATTAGTCTTATTTGTGCTTTGGGGAAACATGTTTGCCCTGCTAATAAAGCAAAGTCAATTAGACTGAATTAAATTAAGAGGGCCAGAGAGAGATGGAGGGAAGGCGAGAGAGAGAAGGGAAGAGCAGGATGAAGTGGGGCGGGAGAAAGGGGAGGAGAGGAGGAGAGGGATAAAAGGGGAAAGGGAAAGGGAGAGATGTGCGTGCGTGCGTGCGTGCGTGCGTGCGTGCGTGCGTGCGTGCGTGCGTGCGTGCGTGCGTGCGTGCTCTGGGTTTCTAAATGAACAGGGCGGATATGGAAACGTGTGAGTCAGCATGGCTGCTAATGCATTACTGAGCATCACAGCGCCCCCTAGTGTCACTGCTCCGCTACTGCATCATGCATGTGTGACTCTTCTGTTTGCTCATCACTTACACACACATGCACACACACACACACGCACACACACACACACATGCACACACATACACACATACTTCACGGTGAAGAGGCCAGTAATGTACTCAGCCTCTGTGCTGTTCAGGTCTGGTCACTGTACAGTTCATTTGAGATTAAGGAGGCTTTACCTGTAAAACAAGCTTATGAGGGTCTTTTACAGGGCCTTTAATCTGTATTCCTGTCAGGCTGCCAGAGTGAGTGTGTATGTGTGTGCATGTGTGTGTGAGTGTGTGTGTGTGTGTGTGTGTGTGTGTGTGTGTGAGTGTGTCTGTGTGTGTGTGTGTGTGTGTGTGTGTGTGTGTGTGTGTGTGTGTGTGTGTGTGTGTGTGTGTGTGTGTGCTACTGACCTGGTTAAAGCTCTCAGGCAGGCCCTCTTAAAGGAGCATCAACTGGCCAATCATCACCGCTGAGTGTTTAAAGGAGCATCTCCCAGAAGCCCACTGAGGAGTGAGAAATGTGTCATTGTTAGCGGCGCTCTATTGACTGGGCTGTGCTTCAGTGCTGACTGGGTCAGCCAATCAGATCAGAGCCGTCAGTGCTGCTCTCTCTCTCTCTCTCTCTCTCTCTCTCTCTCTCTCTCTCTCTCTCTCTGCCCCTCTCTCTTCTTAAAATAAGAAAGCTTTGATTTGTAAATTCTCTTTTACATATATTTAATTGAAAACAGTACAAAGAAAAGATATTTAATGTTTGGTAGATTAGTGTGTTTGACTCCTTGCAGGCTGGTAGATCAGTGCGTTTGACTCCTTGCAGGCTGGTAGATCAGTGCGTTTGACTTTGGAGAGGGTAGGAGATGGGGAGAGGAGACTTGGGGCAGTGCAGGTGTAGGGGAGGGGGTGGGTTGGGGCAGCGGGGGAGCAGGAGGAGAGTGAGGTGTACAGGCTGGTGTGTGGTGCTGTCCGTGGTTCTGAAGCGCTGATGTTATCTCAGTCCTGCTCTATCTGCTGTCTGGATCAGTCTTTATGAGCTGCAGGCCTGCTGCTGCTACTGCTGCTGATACAGACAGTGCCATCACTAAGGGCTGTGTGCTACTGTAACAGTGTGGAGAACCACGAACACACACACGCACACACAAGCACACACGCATGCACACACACGCATGCACACATACACATGCACACACACGCTCACACACAAGCACACTAGCACATACTACTGGTCAGTAAGCCAAGTTAAACTCTCTCTCTCTCCCTCTCCCTCCCTCCCTCCCCCCTCTCCCTCCCTCCCTCCCTCCCCCCCTCTCCCTCTCCCTCCCTCCCTTCCTCTCTCTCTCCCTCTCTCCCTCCCTCTCTCTAGTGATGGATGAGGACACAGTAAAGCGGTATTATGCCAGGTTTGAGGAGAAGTTTTTTCAGAGCTGTGAGAAGGAACTGGCCAAAATCAACACCTTCTACTCAGGTGAGTGTGTGATACCATGTGTTTACCTATGTGCCTGTTTACCTGTGTACCTGTTGACCTGCGTATCTGTTTACCTGTGTACCTGTTGACCTGTGTATGTGTTTACCTGTGTACCTGTTTACCTATGTGCCTGTTGACCTGTGTATGTGTTTACCTGCGTATGTTTCCCTGTGTACGTGTTTACCTGTGCATGCTACCTGTATGAAATGCACAGATATAGATGTTGCTGCACACTCAGGTTATTATATAGAAGCGTAGGAGTAAAAAATGGTGGCCTGATTTTGGATTGTAACTCTTGCTTTATTATATAATGGACCCAGAGGATAATCACGTTTATGCAGAGTCAGCGTTTAACAGAGCGGCCGTAGCTCTCTGTGCTGTTTCTCTCAGCAGTAGCGCTGGTGTGAAGGTCAACCCGCTTCTCTCTGCTCTGTTTGTGGGTTACAGAGAGAGAGAGGGGTACAGAGCAGCCCCCCCCAGCCTGCACACCCCGGTTCTGTCTGCACACCCCATAAATCACCAGTCCCCTGAAACCCTGCCCGCACACCCCACAGCCCCCAAAATAAGCCCCCGTCAGGGCTCAGTTCTGATCTGTGCCCCTCCCCCCTTCCCAGATACGTTTAAATCCCGCACCTCCCCCTGAAGCCTCCTGTTTGTTCTCTCAGTCACAGAAGCTTTATTACACGCATATTTTCCCTCCTTTCGCGCACTTCCATTGAGCTGGGAGTCTGGTCCTCCCGAGCGATCGCGGTCTACAACCCCCCCCCCGCCCCCCCCCCCTCCCGTGTCTGCCGTTTCACTGACAAACTGGACTCAACCACTTCTGAAATCCCTTTCAAAAGTCACTTTCATCAGGCATGGACTTTAGTACCATGTTTATGGTTGTGGCTAATCTACAGACTAAGAAAGGGCGAGAGGAGAGAGAGAGAGAGGGAAAGGGTGAGAGGAGAGAGAGAGAGGGAAAGGGTGAGAGGAGAGAGAGAGAGGGAAAGGGTGAGAGGAGAGAGAGAGAGAGAGGGAAAGGGCGAGAGGAGAGAGAGAGAGAGAGGGAAAGGGCGAGAGGAGAGAGAGAGAGAGAGAGGGAAAGGGTGAGAGGAGAGAGAGAGAGAGAGAGGGAAAGGGCGAGAGGAGAGAGAGAGAGAGAGAGAGAGGGAAAGGGCGAGAGGAGAGAGAGAGAGGGTTTGTTTGTTTTTTACTTCGCCTTCCGCCAAGGCAGGTCACAGCCCGTTTGACCCTGTTAATACGTGCCACAGATTCTCTCTGGTAACCAGATTGTTAGTTCCTGCATTCCCCCACCTCTCTACTCCCCTAAGTACAGCTAGCTAATGGACGGTACATACAGCATGTGCAAGCTGTCAGCCGTAACGCGTCTCTCCCTCTCTGTATCTCTGGTGCAGAGAAGCTAGCCGAAGCGCAGCGGCGTTTCGCCACGCTGCAGAACGAGCTGCAGTCGTCTCTGGATGCGCAGAGGGAGAGCAGCGCGCCCGGACTGCGCCGCCGTCGCAAGCCCGTCTTCCACCTGTCGCATCAGGAGCGCGTCAAACACCGCAACATCAAAGACCTGCAGCTGGCCTACAGCGAGTTCTACCTCAGCCTCATCCTTCTGCAGAACTACCAGGTGAGTTCTACCTCTACCTCTCTGTCTCTACCTCTCTCTCTCTCTCTCTCAGCCTCATCCTTCTGCAGAACTACCAGGTGAGTTCTACCTCTACCTCTCTGTCTCTACCTCTCTCTCTCTCTCTCTCAGCCTCATCCTTCTGCAGAACTACCAGGTGAGTTCTACCTCTACCTCTCTGTCTCTACCTCTCTCTCTCTCTCTCTCTCTCTCTCAGCCTCATCCTTCTGCAGAACTACCAGGTGAGTTCTACCTCTACCTCTCTGTCTCTACCTCTCTCTCTCTCTCTCTCAGCCTCATCCTTCTGCAGAACTACCAGGTGAGTTATACCTCTACCTCTCTGTCTCTACCTCTCTCTCTCTCTCTCTCAGCCTCATCCTTCTGCAGAACTACCAGGTGAGTTCTACCTCTACCTCTCTGTCTCTACCTCTCTCTCTCTCTCTCAGCCTCATCCTTCTGCAGAACTACCAGGTGAGTTATACCTCTACCTCTCTGGCTCTACCTCTCTCTCTCTCTCTCTCTCTACCTCTCTCTCTCTCTCTCTCTCTCTCTCAGCCTCATCCTTCTGCAGAACTACCAGGTGAGTTATACCTCTACCTCTCTGTCTCTACCTCTCTCTCTCTCTCTCTCTCTCTCTCAGCCTCATCCTTCTGCAGAACTACCAGGTGAGTTATACCTCTATCTCTCTGTCTCTTCATCTCTCTCTCTCTCCCTCCCTCTCTCTATCTTTCTACCTCTCTCCACCTCTCCCTCTCTCTGTAACCTCCCTTCCTCTCTACTTTTCTATCTCTCTCTTTCTACCTCCTCCTTCTGCCTCTACCTCTCTCTGCCTCCTTCCTTCCATCCCTCTCTACCTTCCTCTTGTTCTCCTACTCCTCCCTCTCTATCTCTCTTACCTCTCCCTACCACACCCATTCTATTTCTCCCTCCCTTCTAATTCTGTATTTCTCCTAACTCAATCTCTCCCTTCCCCCTCATCCCCCTCTCCCCCCTCCCTCTCTCCTTCTCTCCTCTCCCTCTCTCCTTCTCTCCCTCTCTCCCTCTCTCCTTCTCCCCATTGTATCGTGCACTTGAGTTGGTATAGATTTGCTCTGCTGGTCTGGGAAGTGTACATTGAGTTATAAAGATAAGAAATGTAGAGAGAGAACAAAAGTCACTCAGCCTCAGCCTTTGTATCTTAATATTTATTGTATTATTTGTATAAGTCTCAGATTGTGCTGATAACATCACACTTACAACATCCAGGGCTCTTCTCTCTTCCCACTGGAAATGCACTTCTGTCTCCAGCTCTCTCTTTCTCCCTCTCTCCCTTTTTCCCTCTCCCTCTTTTTCTCTTCCTCTCCCTCTCTCTCTCTCGCTTTTTTCCCTCTCCTTCTTTTTTCTCTTTCTCCCTCTCCCTCTTTCCCTCTCCTTCTTTTTCTCTTTCTACCTCTCCTTCTCTCTCCCTTCCTCCCCTCTCCCTCTCTCTTTCTCTTTCTCTGAGGTTATATCCGTTTTTTGTTGTTGTTGCAGAATCTGAATTTCACGGGTTTCCGGAAGATTCTGAAGAAGCATGATAAGATCCTGGAGACGGTGCGGGGTGCGGACTGGCGGGTGGCGCAGGTGGAGGTGGCTCCGTTCTACACCTGCAAGAAGATCACCCAGCTCATCTCTGAGACTGAGGCACGGCGCCCCGTCCGCCGCCATTATGGCTCTAATGCAGCTCACTCATAACTCCGCACTGGGCTCCATTATGGCTCTAACACAACTCGCTCAGAACTCCACACTGGGCTCCATTATGGCTCTAACACAACTCGCTCATAACTCTACACTGGGCTGCCATTCTGGCTCTAAAGCAGCTCACTCATAACTCCACACCTGGCTGCCATTCTGGCTCTATGGTGGCTCAATTGCCCAATTGCACCAGCTTCTAATGAGGCTCACTGACATATTTTCTTCATGCTGTTCAGGCTAGTATCTGCCACATGCTTTAAATATGTACGTGTTCGTGCGTGCGTGCGTGTGCGCGTGTGCGTGTGTGTGTGTGTGTGTGTGTGTGTGTGTGTGTGTGTGTGTGTGTGTGTGTGTGTGTGTGTGTGTGCCTGTCTGTCTGTCTGTCTGTCTGTCTGCAGGCCCTAGTGACCACAGAGCTAGAGGGGGGTGACAGACAGAAAGCCATGAAGAGGCTGAGAGTGCCTCCTCTGGGAGCAGCACAGGTGAGACTTACTCCTGCACACACCATCTTACACACTTACTCCTGCGTTACTCCACACACACACACACACACACACAATCTTGCACTCTTACACACACACACACCACACACACACACACACACACACACACACCATCTTACACACACACACACACACACACACACACACACACACACACACACACACACACACACACAGCATCCTTTAGCTCCTGATGTAGCTGAGTTGGATGAGAGCAGAGGGGCATGTCTCTGCAGGCCTGAAGCTGTGCTCTGGCTGAAGCTGTGCTCTGGCAGAGGGGCGTGTCTCTGCAGGCCTGAAGCTGTGCTCTGGCTGAAGCTGTGCTTTTGGCTCCAGCGTGTGGCTCATTCCCACCTGACTGTGTTCTCATTTAGTAATAATTACTCCTTTAATGCATTCACTCATTACAAATAAACAGCACTCATTCTGAGTCAGTGAGCCAGCCGTTCAAACATCACAGACTTATTGTAACCTGCCTGTATGTAAATATTTAATCTGCACAATGAAATATGGAGAAATTCCCTCCCCAGTCACTGCTCTGCGCGCATGCTTCCCTGTATGGTGCTTTAGAAGGCTGAATGAGGTCTGCCGCTCCGTTCTGATCTGTGTTCTGACCCATTTGTGTCTGTTCTCTCCAGCCAGCGCCAGCGTGGACCACCTTCCGGGTCGGTCTGTACTGTGGGGTCTTCATCGTCCTCACCATCGCCTTCATCCTCAGCGGTGGAGTCAGCCTGTTACCCACAATGCACTTCACCCTGTACATCACTATGGCAGTTTCCGAATCAGAGCCCTGTCCACTGTCCACTCAGACCCCTGTCTACAATGTGCCCTGTTCCCTCAAATTGCAAGCAGTGTGCGAAAGAGCCCTGTCTACTATGTGCCCTGTCCCCTCACATTGCAAGCAGTGTGCGAAAGAGCCCTGTCTACTGTGCCCCTGTCCCCTCACATTGCAAGCAGTGTGCGAAAGAAATCCCGCAAAACTCTTTCCAAACTAGTGAGGAAGTAGTTCGTAATATCTTTTTAAATTTTTTTATTTTTATTGAGAATATCAATCAGTTAACATATGACAATTGTTACAAAGTGTAGACTATGAATGAAGATAGAATTAACAAAAATAAAAAAGAGTATTTCGTAATATGACCCACTCTTGTACCATAGATATGCTATACGCTCTACGTCTTTTACGTTTTTACTTCCGAGTTACTTACTGAAATTGTCGGGTGAGTGCACAGTTCTGCAGATGAGTGTGCTCCTGAATTCCCTCAACAAAACCCCGGAAATAAGGGGTTCATCCTGGTATTTTAAGTGCCCCCATTTGTGAGAAAAAGTCACCCACTCAAAAGCTTTTTGACGAAGTGGAATCAAATATGCGTACTCAAAAGGGTGTAGGGCTCTGATTCGGACACAGCCTATGTTAAATGGTCACTGTGACAGGCTACTTCCTGCTGCGGTTTGTGTGATGGGGATGAACACTTCTTCCCATGGTGCATTGCAGGTGCGGTGTTGATAGACAAGCCCCAACGTTTGGCCGCTGGTGCGTATTTACCGTGGCGGCTTCCTGCTCATCCAGTTCCTCTTCCTGTTGGGCATCAACACGTATGGCTGGAGGCAGGCAGGGGTCAACCACGTGCTCATCTTCGAGCTGAACCCCCGGAATAACCTGTCCCACCAGCACCTGTTTGAGGTGAGACTGTGGCTCTGAGTCTCTCTACAGCTGCTGCCGTTCATTCCAAACTTCACATGACTGCTGGATTATTGTTGCTGTTATTATTAATATATTTTGTTTTTTCTCTCCGTTTACCCCTCCCTCTCTCTGCCTCACCTTGCTCTCTGCCCCCTCTCTCTCTCTCTCTCTCGCTCTCTCTCCCTCCCCTCTCTCTCTCCCTCCCCTCTCTCTCTCTCTCCCTCTCTCTGTCCCTCTCTCTCCCTCCCTGTCCCTCTCCTCTCTCTGTCCCTCTCTCTCTCCCTCCCCCTCTCCTCCCCCTCCCCCCTTTCCCTCTCTCTCTCCCTCCCTGTCCCTCTCTCCCCCTCTCTCTCTCTCTCTCTCTCTCTCTCCCTCCCTGTCCCTCCCTGTCCCTCTCTCCCCCCTCTCTCTCTCTCCCCCCTCTCCTCCCCTCTGCAGATAGCAGGGTTTTTGGGTGTGCTCTGGTGCATTAGTATCCTGTCGTGTCTGTACTGCCAGTCCATCCTGGTGCCCATGCAGGCCAACCCCCTCATCCTGTACGGCTTCATGCTCCTCTTCCTCATCAACCCTTCAAGACCTGCTACTACAAATCCCGCTTCTGGCTCCTCAAACTGCTGGTACGAGCTCGTATACCTCTCATTACTGATCCCAGTACAGTTCTCCATTATCCTGTTAGCTCTGTAACCCTCTCATACTGATCCCAGTACAGTTCTCCATTGTGCTGTTAGCTCTGTAACCATCTCATACTGATCCCAGTACAGTTCTCCATTATCCTGTTAGCTCTGTAACCCCTCTCATACTGATCCCAGTACAGTTCTCCATTATCCTGTTAGCTCTGTAACCATCTCATACTGATCCCAGTACAGTTCTCCATTATCCTGTTAGCTCTGTAACCATCTCATACTGATCCCAGTACAGTTCTCCATTATCCTGTTAGCTCTGTAACCCTCTCATACTGATCCCAGTACAGTTCTCCATTATCCTGTTAGCTCTGTAACCCTCTCCCACTGATCCCAGTACAGTTCTCCATTATCCTGTTAGCTCTGTAACCATCTCATACTGATCCCAGTACAGTTCTCCATTATCCTGTTAGCTCTGTAACCATCTCATACTGATCCCAGTACAGTTCTCCATTATCCTGTTAGCTCTGTAACCCTCTCCCACTGATCCCAGTACAGTTCTCCATTGTGCTGTTAGCTCTGTAAACCTCTCCCACTGATCCCAGTACAGTTCTCAATTATCCTGTTAGCTCTGTAACCCTCTCATACTGATCCCAGTACAGTTTCTCCATTGTGCTGTTAGCTCTGTA
>CM056381.1:82115590-82158007 GCA_029718625.1 Synaphobranchus kaupii
ACTGCCTCTAATACTGCTCACTTGCGCTTACTACTGCCTCTAATGCTGCTCACTGCGTTTACTACTGCCTCTAATGCTGCTCACTGTGCTTACTACTGCCTCTAATGCTGCTCACTGTGCTTACTACTGCCTCTAGTACAGCTCACTGCGCTTACTACTGCCTCTAATGCTGCTCACTTGCGTTTACTACTGCCTCTAATGCTGCTCACTGCGCTTATTACTGCCTCTAGTACAGCTCACTGCGCTTACTACTGCCTCTAATGCTGCTCACTGCGTTTACTACTGCCTCTAATGCTGCTCACTGCGTTTACTACTGCCTCTAATACAGCTCACTGCGCTTACTACTGCCTCTAATGCTTCTCACTGCGTTTACTACTGCCTCTAATGCTGCTCACTGCGCTTATTACTGCCTCTAATGCTGCTCACTGCGCTTACTACTGCCTCTAATGCTGCTCACTGCGTTTACTACTGCCTCTAATGCTGCTCACTGCGCTTACTACTGCCTCTAATGCTGCTCACTGCGCTTACTACTGCCTCTAATACAGCTCACTGCGCTTACTACTGCCTCTAATACTGCTCACTGCGTTTACTACTTGCCTCTAATGCTGCTCACTGCGCTTATTACTGCCTCTAGTACAGCTCACTGCGCTTACTACTGCCTCTAATGCTGCTCACTGCGTTTACTACTGCCTCTAATGCTGCTCACTGTGCTTACTACTGCCTCTAATGCTGCTCACTGTGCTTACTACTGCCTCTAGTACAGCTCACTGCACTTACTACTGCCTCTAATACAGCTCACTGCGCTTCCTACTGCCTCTAATGCTGTTCACTGCGCTTACTACTGCCTCCAATACTGCTCACTGCGCTTACTACTGCCTCTAATACAGCTCACTGCGCTTACTACTGCCTCTAATGCTGCTCACTGCGCTTACTACTGCCTCTAATACAGCTCACTGTGCTTCCTACTGCCTCTAATACAGCTCACTGCGCTTACTACTGCCTCTAATACAGCTCACTGCGCTTCCTACTGCTCTAATACAGCTCACTGCGCTTCCTACTGCCTCTAATACAGCTCACTGCGCTTCCTACTGCCTCTAATACAGCTCACTGCGCTTCCTACTGCCTCTAATACAGCTCACCGTGCTTACTACTACCTCTAATACAGCTCACTGCACTTACTACTGCCTCTAATACAGCTCACTGCGCTTACTACTGCTCTAATACAGCTCACTGCGCTTACTACTGCCTCTAATACAGCTCACTGCGCTTACTACTGCCTCTAATACAGCTCACTGCGATTTTGCTTTCTAATGCAACACGCTTCACAAATACACGGCATGTTTTACAAGTACAAATAACTGCTGTATTCCATTTGTGAATCATGTGACTTTGGCACTTTTTTTTGTTTTTGTGAATGTTAAGTTGATTTTCCGAGCTGTGGGAGCTAGCTAGATGTGTGAATGTCTTAACGTTAGGTAATTCACATTATCTGAATTTGCCAGAGCTAGCTAGATGGATGTCATCAATATTAGTCCATAGCCCGGTGGTTCCCAAACTCGGTCCTGGAGTGGCTTACCTCTGTGTCGGCTGGTTTTCCTTCCAACCACAATTGTAGTCCCAGCATTACAACAAGCTGTTATCCCAGCATTACAACAAGCTGTTATCCCAGCATTACAACAAGCTGTATCCCAGCATTACAACAAGCTGTTATTTTTTCTTAATTAGGTGCTTTTTATGTTTAGAGGGATTCTTCACCCTCTTATTTTGCCTTAAGCCCAATTAGCTTGTCAATTGGCGTGTTGTCATTTGTTTTGTCTTTGAACTCTTCATTATCTACCAAGTGGTTAGTTTTAGTGCCACGTGTCCAAACTTCACCAATTAGGAACCTGTTTGTTACCTCTTTGTCATTTTTAATACACAATAAGCACATATGAACATGGACTTTTATTGTTTCCTGGCATGCATGGCTATCTCTGGCATAACATGACTTAAGTGAATGATCCCTGTAAACATGAAAAGCACTTAATGAAAGAAAGGTTGTTGTTCCCGGGGTGATCAGCTCTAATGGTGCGGGTCTCTGCTCCTCTGTCACAGGTCCAAGACCCGCGACACCAAGGTGCTGATCGAGGACACAGACGATGAGGCGTACACCTGAGACCACGCCCACTCACCTGCCAGGGACCACGCCCTTTCGGCAGCTTTCCACTCACAGTCCATGAGAGAGCTGCTTCCCTGCACACACTCGTGCATACACTCGAGCACACACACACACACACACACACACATTTGCGTGCATACACACACGCACATACACATGTGCGCGTGCATACGCACACTCAACCATACGCAAACACACTCACATACATACACACAGACACACACGTGCATACGCAAGCTCAAATACACTCTCAATCACACACTCATATGCACACAAATTAGCCTCCAGGGATCACACCTGTTTTTCACAAATTTCCTTTTTTATGGTGTGTACATTTGATTTGACTTAAAATCACCAAGTTGAAATCAAGTGGAAAACTTTGACTTTTTACAAACATTTATGTGTATATGGAGCTCAGTTGTGAATCAGAAAATAATATAAATGAAGAGACGAGACTGACTGAACTGGACTGTAAGCTGTTCAGCGTTTTCCACTGATGGTTTTTTGTCCTGTTAATCCTTTTTGATGACGTTCTTCACTTTGCCGTTACGCCATACAGGAAACAAGCCTTTGCTATATATGTACGGACACATACTATTGTTTGTTATCTGTGAATAACTTTATTTTTTTATGTATGTTGGAGAGTTCGCGTCTGTGTTTTTTTTTTCTTCATTATTATTTATGAAAAGGAGAATGGCTTGAATGTCTGTGCAATGAATTGGAAGCATTCCTGTTAAAGCTGGCCCTGTCGCCAGGTTGTATCCCCCAGGCGTCTTTCTTTAAAGAGGGGTTTTTAAAAAGCAACCGGTGGCCTGTGCGAGGTTTAGAACCCCTGAGAAAGCCCCTCCCATACCGGCCATTTTAGCGAATAAGGACCGAGAGGTCAAATGACACGTAGACG
This sequence comes from Synaphobranchus kaupii, assembly GCA_029718625.1. Lineage (NCBI taxonomy): Eukaryota > Metazoa > Chordata > Actinopteri > Anguilliformes > Synaphobranchidae > Synaphobranchus > Synaphobranchus kaupii. Next base: position 82,118,650 of record CM056381.1, read on the forward strand.
CAGCCGTGGGCGTTACCTTTTCCAGGTGTGTAGTTTTTATGTTGTTGAGGCTGTGGTGCGCTGTGTTTACGGGTGAGCACACCGTGTGTTTACGGGTTAGCACGCCGTATATTTACGGATTAGCACGCCGTATGTATATGGATTAGCACGCCGTAATGTTTACGGATTAGCACGCCGTTTACCATCCACAGCGTCAGGGTACACTCAGCTGTACTACCAGCCTGGCAGTGTGTCGCTCCGCTCCAAACCCAAAGCTTCCACTTCTCTTTAAACTAAGCTCATACACGACCGTCTGCAAGTTGCCTTGACCTTGTCGATTGTACTGAAGCGGCCTCCCTAGTTGGCTTGGCCCCTGAGGTTCTGACCCAGAGAAGTAGCAGCACAGCCCAGAGCGGTGTGGACTTGGGTCAGGAACCAGAAGCAGTTAATTCTGTTTGCTGCGTTTATTAGCATGATGGCCGTCACTCTTAGCCCGTTGCCATTGGAGATCCGCCGGCATGAGATTGAGAGCTACTGTGGGCTCACTGAGGTATAGTTAGATAAGGGGTTATGATCTCTGGCTAAGTCCTGTACAGTGGTTGTGTTTGGAAGCTCAGTGCAGAGATGGGCTTATATTGCTCTGGTGCAAGACTGAGTCCTCTTTTCCCACTTGTCCATTGATTGGTTGAATATTCCAGGCTGCAAGTTCCAGTCGGGTCATAGGGGCGTGTCTTCTCGATGCAGGATGGGCGGGGTCAGCAGGTGACGGACAGGTCAACAGGGTAGGGCCCTGTTCACGGTAGTAGAGTTTGCTCCACCTCGTAGCCATGGGAACCCCCCCCCTCCCCCCACACACACACTCCCCACCCTGGCGCCAGCTGCCTGGTGGGTTTTAAACACACACATGCCTCATGATCAGTAAAAATGTGTGTCATCACCTGTGAAATGTTCCTCTGTGCTAACAGTTGCCTTACTGTTATTTTGTACCTTTTTTTTGTTCTTTTTTTTTACAAAAAAACTTTACGTTTTGTAGAGCGGACCAGGTGGGAGTTTTCATCTTGTGCACTTGTCATAAACAGGAGGCAGAAAAAGATTCCAAAAATGATCCAAAGCAATTTTAAAGCAATTTATAAACAAGCCAGAAATGTATGGATTCTGAAGATTTGCCATTCCTATACATTCCTTATATGGTCATTACATCCTGTGGGTATTTAATGAGATATTTATTCCTGTTGTAATGTTATTGATACACTGCGATGCATGCATAGCGGCTCAGTCTGTCGCACGCGTGCAGTCGCTCCTCCTGGCCTGTGTCTGTGGTTTTTTCCGCTCAATTGAACTCCTGATTGTGTTGCATCCTGTCCATGTTATGGTCAAGACTGCAAGGGTGCAACAGCAGGAGAGGTCACCCGGGTCCAAACTTGTCCTGTTTTAAAAGCAGGGTGGGTGTACATGTCTGCTAATGATCGCTCAGCTCCTCCCACTTTTGTCTAGAAACCACTCCCCTCATGATGTCATGGTTCTGAAGATGCCCCGCCCCCTCATTGTCAGCAAAGTTCTAAAACCCACAACAGTGAATTAAAGTCCACGTCTGACATCTTTCCAGCTGTGGAACTAAGTGTTGACAAGTCTCTGCTGTTCCCTTCCCCCACAAAACTTTCCATATTTTTTTTATTTCTCTTGGTGCAGTTTGTACAATTGTATTAATTGATATGTTTTTTCCCTGACAACAGCTCAGAGATGCAAAGCTAGGGTTTGTCTGTTTGAAAATGTCTTTTTTTTTTTTTTTAGTATGAAGTATAAACCTGCGGTCATTGCTATGCTCTTAAAGGAGAGGAGGCATGTTTGCTCTGTTGTGAAGATGCAGTTTGGCTGTGGGGGGAACTAACTGCTCAGCTTTATTCAGGTGGACCAGAGGGAAGAGGCTTTGTAGCGTATGTACAGTAGCAGTAATGCTGACCTGAGAGGAGGCTGCGTGTGGTGTGTGTTATACTGACTGAAAAGGAGCTGGTCTTCTACTGGACGTATTTCACAGAGATAATTTAGCCAGTCGCTTTACTCTGACCTCACAGCTGTGTGTGTGTGTGTGTGTGTGTGTGCGCGTGTGTGCGCGTGTGTGCGCGCGTGTGCGCGCGCGTGTGTGCGTGTGTGCGCGCGCGTGTGTGCGTGTGTGTGTGTGTGTCAGTGCGTGCGTGTGTGTGTGTGTGCGCGCATGCTTCCCTCTCCATATATAAAGCTATTGCCCATCACACACCTTGGCTCCACCCACCACACTCCCTGCCCCTCCCACCCCCACCCTAACCACACCCATCTCATGCTGTTTTTATTTCTACCTGTATTTACCTTTATGTGTTTTATAATTATGTGGATGTGTGAATATACCAATAAACATGGGCCTATGGTCTGTATCACTGCTTTACACACACACACACACACACACACACACACACACACACATAAAAGGAGCACTGCTGTTAATTTACTTTGCTTGGATTTGTCTTGAACGAAAATGTCAGTAAATATGCAAAGTGACCGGTGTGCTCATGTTCTGTGACTCCGCCCCCTTTGCCTGGGATGTATAAAAGGGGGGAGGAGGCGAAAGCAGGTGAAAAACCGAGCAGGAAACCGCGCACCTGCGGTGCTCCATACAGGTGACTCATTCAGGTGAATGGCTCTGTACAGGTGAATCGCTCAATGTGTTCACAAAGGTAATGACTGAACACAATCTGCCAGGAATGACCAGCTTTGAGCTTAAAGGTCACTGTTGCAATTCTTCACTTTAAGCCAAATTACTGGACAGTACAGAACCAGCCCAAATGGACATTTTTATGGGGGGGGGGGGGGGGGGGGGGGGGGTGTTTATATGTAAAATGTTCTGTATCCCTACTTTATTCTGCTTTATTTTATTTTGATGTACTTTTTCTTACACTATTCATTGTGATGGTGTCTAGTTTAGAGATGATAGATTGTACTTAAGCTTTTTTTTTTTAGGTTAAAATGCAAATAAATTGTTATTTGGCTTTGTGTTTAAAGAACTATACAGTAAGTTGGGTATAAAAACATAGGGAACACGTCTTAATCCCTTTTTACATGTAGCGTGTAAATGTTAAGTGTACTATGCTGTAATCTGAAGGCTATACTGATGGAGATGTCGTTGTGTATACATGTTTGTCATCCTGAATTATCTTGGTTTTATAAACCACCCTGATTTATAAAAGTTGAGAACGGCCTCTCTGCTTCTTTATTAGGTGGGATGTATTTACAGGGAATTCAATGTATCGATTAATCACACGGTTCTTTGCCAATATACCAACACATTACCTTTGGCATGAGCATCGCATGCCTTCATTTGACTGCTTCCTTACTGGTGTACGCCGCCTATATTTAACATCTTCATAACCTGTAAGTGACACTTAGGTGATTTAACTGATTTAATTTATACAAACTATGATTATGACATAAGGATAAAATCTCCAAAAAGGGGATATTTTCATTACATGAAAAATAAATCTACACCCAGATGTAGTTTGCAAAAACATACGTTAAAAAAATTCAATTTAATGTCGGTGAGGTTAAAGAAAAGGTTCAGAAATGTTGCGATGTTTTGTATTCTCCAATAGGACGGCTTCTTTGCCTAAGACTGTGATGAGAGTTTATTCGTTCATCGCCTACCTGTAACCAGGTAAATGCATCTGATAAAATGTACAAGCTGGATTCTTCCGCTGTAAATCCTATTTATAACACTTCCGAGTGGTCTGTCAGTCTCTTCGTTTTCAACTATATTTGTATCACTTATACTCTTAGTTCTCATCAGTATAAACGTCGTACAAAAAAATACAGGCCCTGAAGATGGGTTAAAAAATGTCAATAATTGAATCATATGCATTTTCTGCAGTTTTAACAAGCCTGAACACACGTATTTTAATGAAGAGCACAGATGTGATTGAGAATTCTGATTTTAGCACGAGAGCAGGGGCCTCCCGTGGGACGTAGTGGAGTTGACAGTTTGTAGGTGGATATGTATGCTGCTGCATATTTCTCAATTATTTTAATTTCGCATTACTGCACTTTTTAAAATTAATATATATTACTCTACCCTTTGTCATTGACCCTGCATTGTTACGTGCTCCGTTTTGCATATTGAGCACAATCATTGTCAATGGTGTTTTTGTCTAAAATGCAAACTTGGTAATAAAAAAGTAGTTTGTTGGTGGCCCTGCGCTCGTCCACAGATCTGTAATCCACAAGCACACACTAACCTTGGACTTGCGTAGCTGGCATTAACCCATCCTCAAGTATTATTATCTGTTGAGAAGTGCAGCGCCTCCTCTGGAGCGACGTTGTACGGCTGCGCAAAAAAGACTTTCGAGGACACATTTCCAGGGGGAAATAGTTAAGTTACTTGGCTGAAATGAGGTACTGTTTTGAAGTGTTTGGTCTATACGTTACAGTTATGCTTTTCTGTTTGCGTGGTCAGGCATATACCTCTAAAAAAACGGCGTGCATAAAAAATACGTTGCTCAATGTTTACTGGGACACGGTTTGTTCCGGGGTGGTCAGCATATAATAGTGTAGCTAGCCAACTAGCAGTAATGCAGCTTTAATAGGGGGGGAAAACTTGCGTAAGTTCGCTGCAGAAAAGTTCGGGATTGGTGCGGTGTTTGGGGAAGGCGCCTCCAGTTTCCGTCTCGTAGTAGTAAAACTAGTTAAATTCGGCACTGTCTTTGTGATCTAACATTCAAAACGGTTCGAGATTTACAGACACAGAGTGGAGCTTATGAGCTAGCTAGCTAGTAAAGTGGTCCGTCTTGTTTGTGTTATTAACGTCAGTTATTACCTTGTGTACAGCTGCTGGCTAAATGTGCGCCCTGATCAACCATTGCCTTTTAGGCCTTTGAATAGTAGGTTTTTTGGCATGTTTTTTTAAAAATTTTATTCTAAGTCAGTGTTCTAGAACTCCATTGCTTTCAGTGACCAGTAGTGATTGTTACATCAGCATTAGAATGTTCAGCTATTAACATTCTAATCACATATTTGTGATCTTATCCAGCTGTGCTCTTATCCAGTAATCCTGCTTCAGAGTACATAGCTTTTATAATAATAATAATAGTGATGATGATGAAGTAGGGATTTATAATGAATGTGATGATGATGATGATGGTGGGTAAAGTTGCGCAGACCACTGGTCTCCCGCTGTAGGGTCTTCCGACGTGGCTTGCAGGGCTCTCTGCCTTCGCCGTGCGTACCTCCTGGCGCCTCTCCTCCTCCTGGTGCTCCTGGTGGGGGCGGGGCTGACCGCGCTGCTCCCCCGTCGCGGAGGACCAGACCGCCGCTCCGCCGCCGGGACTCCCGCGATGCCGGCGCACGCCGGGATAGGGCGCCGCCTGCGAAAGAGGACTCCTTCACCATCGTCATGCAGACGTACAACCGCACAGACGTGCTGCTCAAGCTGCTGAACCACTACCAGGCGGTCCCCCCGGCTCCGGGGGGTCCTGGTGGTGTGGAACAACGTTGGGGAGACCCCGCCCCGGGTACTCTGGGACTCACTGGGGCCCCATCCCGTCCCCGTCATCTTCAAGGAGCAGAGCGCCAACCGCATGCGCAACCGGCTGCAGGCCTTCAGCGAGATCGACACCGACGGTGAACACCCGCGGGGGGGGGGCGGAGCAGTTATGAGGAGGGGTTGGAAGGTTTGGGATTTTCGGGGACCCCCTCTAGGTCCAAATTTGGGTGTGTCTCTCCCCCCCCCAACACTGTACCTGATATGACTGCTCTTCCACTGTCTGCATCAGACTCTCCCCAAATACCAACTCAAACTGTTCTGGGATCAGTGCCTGTCTCACACCGTTTCACACTCTTATCTCTGTTAATCGCACACAGCTGTTCTGGGATCAGTGCCTGTCTCACGCCCACTCTTATCTCTGTTAATCGCACACAGCTGTTCTGGGATCAGTCTCACAGTGCTGCTCCCTCCTTGTCCACAGCTGTCCTGATGCTGGATGATGACACCCTGGTCAGCGCTCCGGACCTCAGCTTCGCCTTCTCCGTCTGGAAGGTGATACAAAATGGTCGCTCCTTGGTTTATTGTGTATGGCGCCTTCGTATTGAGTACAGAGTATCGCTCCTTAGCACACGTCACAGTTAGCGCTCTGTGTTTACAGTCACTGTGGTTGCCTGTGTAGAATAAAGAATGACTGGGACTTGCTGTGGTTTCTGGGGTTGCTGTAACTTTTTACTTGGTAATTTTTTTTTGTTTTTTTGTGTTTGTGGAAATTACATGAGAATCTGGTGACCTCACTTCCTGTGTTCTGATTTATAGGAGTCATGTGACTGAAAGTGTTTGTTTGTTTTTTTTGTTTTTGTTTTTTTTCCTCTGTCGCCCCCTCCTGGTCCCGGTGGTGTATGGCAGCTGTTTCCGGAGCAGATTGTGGGGGTTTGTTCCCCGTAAGCATGTGACCACGGCCTCCGGGGTGTACAGCTACGGAAGCTTCGAGCTGCAGGACCCAGAGGAAGCGGGCGGAGACAGGTGAGCACAGCACCCCAAACCTGCTACACCTTACCTGGGCTCCTCACCACCATACTGGGGTTCCGCCGCATTGGCTCCGCCTGCCAGACTGGCATTAACCCGCCCACTTTTGTAGGGACTTGGCCAATCACATCAGCTCAGGGAAAACAGGTCTAAGTTCAATTCTGGTGATTCAAATTAACCATTCAGCCATTAAGCATGAGACAGCAGGAAGTGGCAGAATATCGAAAGGAGGCGCGTGTCAGTTACACCGACCGCCCCTGTGAGAATCTGACCAGTGTATAAACCGACTGCCCCTCTGAGAATCTGACCAGTGTATAAACCAACCGCCCCTCTGAGAATCTGACCAGTGTATAAACCAACCGCCCCTCTGAGAATCTGACCAGTGTATAAGCCTGTCGCTGCTACAGTAAGCGCTGTTCGCAAACCGTGAGGAAGTGAGTGTTTTCGAGCCCTCTTAAGACCAAGGCCCTGTTCCTCTTACGAGGCTAACGGATTTAGCAGGCTAGTAAAACACATATTTGGGGGGGTTTCCGGGTTTTACTTGGCACAGTTAGCCAGTTAACTTATCCACGCAAGAGAAACAGGGCCCAGGCCTTTTGGGTTCCAAGACTGCATCTACATAAGCAAGCCCCCCCCCCCCCTCCCCCCCGGTGATTTTCCCAGGTACTCCATGGTGCTGGTGGGCGCGGCTTTTTTCCATCGTCGATACCTGGAGCTTTTCCAGCAGCAGCCGGCTCAAGTGCACGCCCTGGTGGACGAGACGCAGAACTGCGACGACATCGCCATGAACTTCGTGGTGGCGATGCAGCTGGGGGCGGGCCCCAGGGCGGCGGGCGTGTTCGTGAAGCCCGTGGACCTGCGGAACCTGGAGCGGGATGCCCACAGCGGGTACCTGGGCATGTGGCACCGCCCCGAACACCTGCTCCAACGCTCGTACTGCCTGAACCGGCTGGCGCACATCTACGGCTCCATGCCCCTCAGGTACTCCAACCTCATGCTCTCCCAGTTCGGCTTCCCCAGCTACGCCAACCACAAGGCCCGGAGCTGACCGGCCCCCGTCCAAAGAGCTACACCCCTGCCAGTCGGGACGGGGGGAAAAACACCGCTCGCCCCCTCACGCAGCTTAATGCCGCCCAGGTGAACTTTACCTGGCAGACGACAGTCGTTTCCCGCCGATACGTCACTTATTCTGCCCGCTCTAAATCTCATCTGTGTTAAACAGTCAGTAAATACAGCTCCGGGAGCTTTAAACTGTGTGTGGAATAAATTGAGTTTTGTTCCTTCCAAGAACTGCAATGGGCCTGTGGGACTACGCCAAACAGAAAGGCTTAATACCCGTTAATACCCCCCCCCCCCCCCCCCCCCCCCCCACACAGGGCTTGTGTTCAACCTCCCGAAATTTTCCCATGTAACCCCCCTGCTGAGGTCACTCCACTGGCTGCAAGTTGCAGCCAGGAACAGGTTCAAAGTTATGACCCTGGCCTACACTGCAGCCAATAGGACAGGCCCCGCCTACCTGCAGGACTTAATCCAGAACTATGTTCCTGCTCGACCACTTCGCTCTTCTACAGCAGGGCGACTGGCACTTCCCCCCCTCCGTGTCAAAGGCTCTCGCTCGTCCCGACTGCTGAGTTTTTCCACCTTAGCTCCTCAGTGGTGGAATAAACTTCCCATTCCCCTACGTTCTACTCCAACCCTGCCTGCATTCTGTCGAGGCCTGAAGACACACCTCTTCAGACTCCACCTTGACTGATATCCTAACCTAGGAATATCAGTTCCCTGTGTTTACTAGTTCCCTGTGTTTTCCTGTCTGTTTATTATAGTTTATAATAGTATTTAGAATAGAAGTGTAGTATTGCTGATTTACCCACAGCTTACTGTGAACTACAGTCAATGTTCATTACTAGGGATAGCTGCTACATTATGGGAAGGATGTGCTTTGTCTTGTCTGTTCTGTAGTGATCTTGATGTCTCTGTATGCACTTACTGTACGTCGCTTTGGATAAAAGCGTCTGCTAAATTAATGGAATGTAATGTCATGTCATTTGTTTAGGTGTTTCTGCACTTAGTTACCTACTGAGTGCAATATTAAATTAACTGAGGGCGACTTCCAGGTAATGGGTTAGTAGGGCATTTAAACCAGCATTTGCACTGGCTCTCTGGAAGTGTAACCCAGGCACCTCAAACTCCAGTCTTGGAGGGCCGCAGTGTCTACAGGTTCATCTCCAGTCCTGTTTATATGCCAAAGGTGCCTGGAATGTACATTACTGATAAAAATTTGGATGAAGAGAAGGCTGGCCAAGTGTATGCATATGTTTAAAAATAATAATTTAAATACTACTATATTTCCATTTATTTTAATCTATGTGGACAGAAAATTTAATGGTAACATTGTTTAAAACATTTTTGCAGTTTCCTTCTGTACTTCTCATATGTGGCCACTAGAGGTCCCAAAAGCATTAATAACACTGTTTTCATCATTGTGAAGGACTGCTGTGCTCTGCCTTTTTTCAATCCATAAACTGCAAGACAATTTTCATAAGCCCTTAAAAGTATTGTTTATGCGTGCATATGGGTGATTTCCTGTTTGGAAAGGCTGTAGTCAGTCCCCGTATCTCAGGGAAAGACCTCAGGGATACTTAAGAGGGTGGAAGTGTCCTGTGCGGAGGAAGCGTTTGGCTGTTTATTTTTAGAATATTCGCTGGCACAGTGATTTATGAAAGAAAGCCATAATTAATCAGCGACCTGTGGTGGTTTTAGCTTCTATTGCAAAGACACGATTTGGGTTTTGTTTGATCCCTGCAAACTTTGTTTAATTTTTATTTAACAAAAAAAAAAAGGTATAAAGCCTGTAAATCATGCGGCCATTGGCTCCTCCCTCTTCTCTGGTCACACGAGTTAAACCCATTTCCCCCTCCCCCAAAAATATAAACGCCTGCAGCCATGTGCCCCAAGGCCTGAGCTGTGTCAAAATCATCACCCTTTCATACTATTTAGTATGCTTGCTGAGTAAACAGGACAAGATCGTTAAGTAAGCAAAATTTTGTCTGAATGTAGTATACTTAAAACCACTGGATGATCTACTTTTCTTTTAGCATACCGCACGTTGCGTACTAAACGGTACACAGCTGCTAGTACACAGTACACAGTACACAGGAGATGCAGTAGATAGGGCTCTGATTCAGACACTGCCCTGGTATTGAATCCTGACTGCCCGCAACAATTGGCTGACAGCCCCGCAGAGCAATAGTATGTAGCTGCAGAACCGGAGCCCGGAGCATTTTCAGGACCGAAGCAATCCTAGGACCCTACCGTAGGACCCTAGGTTTTCACGACAGCGCCATCTAGCGAATTGGAGGACCGCAGCAATCCTTAGTAATCCTAGGACCCCTAGTTTTTCGCGACAGCGCCACCAGGCGAATTGGATTAAGGCAGTATGACTGGATAGATAACAGGCAGGTCCTGTGAGCATATTGTGTTTTATTTTTTTCTTAATCATTGTTTTTATTTGTGAAATGCTGTTAGGATGTACTGATTGTGACTTTTATACTATGGATGTTTTTGGAGTTTTGTTGGTTATTGTTTGAGGATTTTATGGATCAGGGACCATGTTGGAAATAAGTGTTCACACGTTTACATGTTATCCCTTGGATTCATCTAGTCTTCTATATCCATAAATAAAACCAATCACTTATCGCTAATAAATAAGTGTAGGCAATATAGGCCCACGCATATATACATGCAGAAGAACAGAACACCGTTCCTGACCAAGTTAGGTGATGTGGCGGCAGTCATACTTAGTTGCTTAAGGTTGTCCATCGTATCCGATGTTGACTGCCACTACTTCTTGCAGGTTTTTTTGATAACTGAACAATCTGATGTGGGAGCACACTATATGCCGTGTGTGTGTGTGTGTGTGTGTGTGTGTGTGTGTGTGTGTGTGTGTGTGTGTGTGTGTGTGTGTGTGTGTGTGTGTGTGTGTGTGTGTGTGTGTGTGTGTGTGTGTGTGTGCGATGCAGGGACCGGTACACAGTGTGTCCATGTGTTTGTGGCACCATGCTATAAAACAGGACAGAGAAAGAGCTTAAGATCAGTGGGTTATACTACAAAGCTGGTTTACTGATTAAGCCCGACTTCAGCACTTAGTAAAACCAGAAACCTATTCAAATCTGGAATAAGGACTGAAGTACGTGGCATCCATGGCGAAAAGGAGACCAGCTAAGACCTCTCAAATGGCAGCAGCACGCAGAGACCAGGAGACGGCTTGCAGTAGGCCGACGGCAGCTCTTTAATAAACTTCAAAACATCCATTTTCACAAAACACAAATAGAAGAATGTTCAAATGTCTCATCCAACATTACAAAAACTCAAAATTAAGAGACTGGCTGATAACACATTGTGGGGTGGTAATCAGGCAGTCGAGCACAGTTTAATTATTAAGATAAACTTACTTAAAATGGTAAAACAATGAGTATTAAACAAGCATTTACACTGAAGACAGTAGGCTACTGCTGATTTAATGTAACGTTAGGCTAACGTTAGCTGACAGATCATATCGTTTTTCAGCAAGCTATCAAAAGCTAACAGATTGTTAGCTAGTCTAGTGCCTTTAAGACTATCATAATTAGCCAACATTACTCACAGTTCGGCTATCGTTGGCTAACTTAGCTGTCCAATTCAAGACACGTACTAGAATTGTTTTTAACGTTAAACAAATACAACTTGATTCACATTCAGTACTCACACTCTGACTCTCGTCCATCTTGTCCATGTAACGACCATCGAAATCACAGGTAGTTTAACGATAATCTAGGCAAACAAATCCGATAGGGAGTAGACAAAGGCGAGGTCCAGGGACAGAGCAAAAGTCAGTAGCCAACACACAGGTATTAAATCACAGAAGGCTGTTAAGTTTTGACACGGGGGTACAAACACAAACTGGCACAAAGAGAGAGAAACACGTGGACTAAATAGGCTACACTCGGCTAACAAGGCATAGGTGAACCCAATCAAAAATCACGCAGGCAACGCTTGGTTATGGTCCTAGGATTGCTCCAGGCTCCGGTTCTGCAGCTACCCCTTACTCCCGCAGAGCGACGCTCGATCTCATTGCTCAAGAGCGCCTCCTCTGGCCAAGCAGGGACCTGCAGGCAGCCGTGTAAATGCTGCAGTGCACCTGCAGATGGCGACAGTGCGGCTCAGACGCGGGCCTGGCCGTAGGATGTAAGCTTGCTTTACGAAGACCTGTTTGTGTAGCGCTGGTGTACAATATGTGAGTAAGAGTGGAGTTAGAACGGCACAAGTCAGACGACTGAAGTGACCCCTGTGTTTAGAGCACGGGACTGGGTGAAGCCTGCTAAAATCCAGGAAGTCTTTTGCAGAATATTGAATTTTCATATGTGCACAGGGGAAGCTGTTGAGCCTGTTATCAGTAACATCAATAAAATGTTTTTGTATAATTTGGCAGCATTCTGTTTTCAGATCTAGAGTTTGGCCCAATTGGTGATGGGGAAACCATAGGCAGCAGGGAATTTAGGGCTGTACTGTGTTCCTTCCGCTCCTGTGGACAGGGGAGGAAACCTGTGGCCATATAACCTCAATCACTGTCACACCTTATAACACCTTTATAACCTCAATCACTGTCACACCTTATAACCTCAATCACTGTCACATCTTATAACATCTTATAACCTCAATCACTTTGCATACCAGCCAGCGACTTAGACTGTAAGTAGGGCCACCAGTTTGTTTCCGCTTGTTTTCTTGTATGGTACTTCAGTCCTCCGCCAGCTAGAGGTCGCAATAGCCTCTTTGTCAAGCCACTTCTCAAATAATTATCCCATTTGCACCACCTCAATCATCTAAGTTGATAAAGTAATTGCCACTAATTAAGCACAGATGATGATTGACGGCTATGTTTACAAGCAGCATTCATATGTTTGATTACTTACTACCATGGACATGCTGCAGTATTTTAAAATGTTGTACAGGGGCATGTTAGTTTTTGCTACTAGCAGTGGGAAATGCCCACATTGAGATGAGTGCAGTTGTACATTTAACTTGCACAAAAAAAGTTTAAAAAATATATATATTTGTATTAGCATTGAGAAAATTGTTTTCAGCTGAGGTATATTAAAACAAAAAAGGTAAATTAAATAGAAGTGGTGAATGTCACTTTTATCCTGGCCAGTTGTTTAACAGTCTCTTCTGTGATGTTTATTGGTTTTTTAAATATTGGTCTGTTGTTATCTTTGCGTAATTTACTGCTAAATTGCAAGTTGCAAGTTAAATTGCAAATTCAATCCTTTGGTATGCAGTGTACCAGGTGGATACTGCTTCACTCGTGCATTCAAATAAATGTTTTTCGTAGCATTTAAACTTCTATCCATGTTGACTTTGCTCCTTCTGACTCTCCCCATAGTGCCCACGGGGACCCCTGGAGGATGACCATTGAAATACAAGTTTAAATCCCTGCAGGTCACAGGATGGAAACAAACTGGTGGCTGTAACTATATTGCTTAATATAACACACGCTTACCTATTTCTGTAGCCAGATATTTACTGAACCGATTTCCGGTGAAGTTCATCTAGGAGGCAATAGCTGTGGACGGCTTAAAGTTGCCTTCGTATACATTGAAATCACAAGTGTTCCCACAGATTGTTAATTCCGCCCCAGTGTCCGCATGACTTCGTTTAGACTTCTACGTGATTCCTGGAAAAAGCGCCTTCCTGTCTGCCGCTGACTTGGGCCCGTTATCCGCCATTATTAGACTATTTATGTACTCGCGGCGTAAGTGTTCTTAGCCCTTGTGTAATTGAGTGTTTGTGTTGGCGTAACACTCCTTTTGTTTTAACAACGCAGGAGGTTGACCCTGATAATAGTTATCGTCGTTTCCTGCGGTTTTTGTCTGTAGATGTAACAGTACGTTCATTATCAAACATAAACATAGGCCTACTGTTTAGAAAAGGGAACATGAAGTATCATAGAAGTTAAAGGGTAGATAAATGTAGCCAATTTCTGTGACGTGATTTTCAACTGCTGTTAGTAAAAATTTTATTTTAATCCCTTTACATTTGAATTCCCTTCCTGTATGAGATAAAATAGCCTTAATTTCTTGTGGTCCTATTGTTGCAGACTTATGTGTGAAGGTTGGGTGTCTTCCCCTTGTTAAATTAGGCTACACTTCATCGCTGCAGTAACAAGCTTTCCGCAAAACAAGGGCGTAACCAGGCTGCCTGTGGAGAATTTTGCAGGGATATATATGATGGTTTTTTCAGATGCTAATGCTTTTATTTTGGTAGTTAACCTATCGTGTGTTTATGGCGATATAAAGCCAACAAACATTTCGCGGGAAGTTCTTGCCATCTATCTGGAAATGCAGCGATGTGCCAGACTGTTTGTGTCTGAATAGAAGAACTTTGTGATGTAATATATATATATATATTGCAATCTAAGTACATAATTGCAAATGGTTGTACACTATCTTTATCAGTAAAATGTCACCCAGTGGGATGAAATATATCTTGTATATTGCCATTAGAGCTTGAACCTTCAGCAAATAATAATTAATAAATAATTTGTTTTGTCCATAAGACATGATCACACGTTTACACCTCCTGTGATGAGGTTTTGCTCTCAGAATGGACCAGGCTTTCCAAGAAATACGCAAGACAATGCACATGTGATTGATGCTAAAATTTGCTTTGTGTCAGTTCAGTATCTGGGTGTGTGTGTGTTAGGGTCACACACACACACTGTGAGATCAGTGTGTATCTGGGAGTGTGTGTTAGGGTCACACACACACACTGTGAGATCAGTGTGTATCTGGGAGTGTGTGTTAGGGTCACAAACACACACTGTGAGATCAGTGTGTATCTGGGAGTGTGTGTTAGGGTCACACACACACACTGTGAGATCAGTGTGTATCTGGGAGTGTGTGTTAGGGTCACACACACACACTGTGAGATCAGTGTGTATCTGGGAGTGTGTGTTAGGGTCACACACACACACTGTGAGATCAGTGTGTATCTGGGAGTGTGTGTTAGGGTCACACACACACTGAGATCAGTGTGTATCTGGGAGTGTGTGTTAGGGTCACAAACACACACACTGTGAGATCAGTGTGTATCTGGGAGTGTGTGTTAGGGTCACACACACACTGAGATCAGTGTGTATCTGGGAGTGTGTGTTAGGGTCACAAACACACACTGTGAGATCAGTGTGTATCTGGGAGTGTGTGTTAGGGTCACACACACACACTGTGAGATCAGTGTGTATCTGGGAGTGTGTGTGTTAGGGTCACACACACACTGTGAGATCAGTGTGTATCTGGGAGTGTGTGTTAGGGTCACACACACACACACACACTGTGAGATTATTGTGTATCTGGGAGTGTGTGTTAGGGTCACACACACACTGTGAGATCAGTGTGTATCTGGGAGTGTGTGTTAGGGTCACACACACACACTGTGAGATCAGTGTGTATCTGGGAGTGTGTGTTAGGGTCACACACACACTGTGAGATCAGTGTGTATCTGGGAGTGTGTGTTAGGGTCACACACACACACTGTGAGATCAGTGTGTATCTGGGAGTGTGTGTTAGGGTCACACACACACTGTGAGATCAGTGTGTATCTGGGAGTGTGTGTTAGGGTCACACACACACACTGTGAGATCAGTGTGTATCTGGGAGTGTGTGTTAGGGTCACACACACACTGTGAGATCAGTGTGTATCTGGGAGTGTGTGTTAGGGTCACACACACACTGTGAGATCAGTGTGTATCTGGGAGTGTGTGTTAGGGTCACACACACACTGTGAGATCAGTGTGTATCTGGGAGTGTGTGTTAGGGTCACACACACACTGTGAGATCAGTGTGTATCTGGGAGTGTGTGTTAGGGTCACACACACACACTGTGAGATCAGTGTGTATCTGGGAGTGTGTGTTAGGGTCACACACACACTGTGAGATCAGTGTGTATCTGGGAGTGTGTGTTAGGGTCACACACACACACTGTGAGATCAGTGTGTATCTGGGAGTGTGTGTTAGGGTCACACACACACTGTGAGATCAGTGTGTATCTGGGAGTGTGTGTTAGGGTCACACACACACTGTGAGATCAGTGTGTATCTGGGAGTGTGTGTTAGGGTCACACACACACTGTGAGATCAGTGTGTATCTGGGAGTGTGTGTTAGGGTCACACACACACACTGTGAGATCAGTGTGTATCTGGGAGTGTGTGTTAGGGTCACACACACACTGTGAGATCAGTGTGTATCTGGGAGTGTGTGTTAGGGTCACACACACACTGTGAGATCAGTGTGTATCTGGGAGTGTGTGTTAGGGTCACACACACACACTGTGAGATCAGTGTGTATCTGGGAGTGTGTGTTAGGGTCACACACACACACTGTGAGATCAGTGTGTATCTGGGAGTGTGTGTTAGGGTCACACACACACACTGTGAGATCAGTGTGTATCTGGGAGTGTGTGTTAGGGTCACACACACACTGAGATCAGTGTGTATCTGGGAGTGTGTGTTAGGGTCACACACACACACTGAGATCAGTGTGTATCTGGGAGTGTGTGTTAGGGTCACACACACACACTGTGAGATCAGTGTGTATCTGGGAGTGTGTGTTAGGGTCACACACACACTGTGAGATCAGTGTGTATCTGGGAGTGTGTGTTAGGGTCACACACACACACTGTGAGATCAGTGTGTATCTGGGAGTGTGTGTTAGGGTCACACACACTGTGAGATCAGTGTGTATCTGGGAGTGTGTGTTAGGGTCACACACACACTGTGAGATCAGTGTGTATCTGGGAGTGTGTGTTAGGGTCACACACACACACTGTGAGATCAGTGTGTATCTGGGAGTGTGTGTTAGGGTCACACACACACACTGTGAGATCAGTGTGTATCTGGGAGTGTGTGTTTCACAGTTTCCAGTAAGATTTCTCCCCTGAGGTTCCTATGGTGTTATTTATTTATTCTTTATTCTCATATCGGGGAAGGAACTCTTAACTCTCGGGGGGATGTGCAGGATGTGCGCGTGTGTGTGCGCGCGTGCGTCTGTTCAGTCTGAGTGGCTCCTCTGCTTTCCGACAGACAGACAGACAGACAGACAGAGAGAGGGAGGGTAAAAAGGTCTTTATTGAAAAGGAACGTCCGCTGTGTTATTGGCTCTCAGGCACACAAACATTACTTTAGCATGTAAAAAAAATTTGAGTTTATATAGATGAAATGTTTATCTACAGTGGAACACACACAAATTATATATACACTATATGTGACAATATATACACTATAAACAATTTTGTAAGATGTGTTTTTCTTCTGTTCTTCTGTTTTATTCCCATATTAAATAATTTTTTAAATGGACACTCTCCATCCTCCCACCTCCACCCTAAACTAAATGATTTACACACACCTTTACAGACTCACTATAAATGAACCTTTACAGACACTATAAATGAACCTTTACAGACACACTTGTAGAGCAGGCTGGTCTTTCACAAAGCAAGCGGCAAATGCTTGCAGTTTCAATGAGCAGATTTATTTACACGTTCATTTAACCATAGCTGCCTGATACACTGACTGGCACCCCCTCAAGATTTACTCATCTTCTTCTCATAAGTAGCTTATTATCATATTGCATAATTAACCCCCGCCCCTCCACCCCCCAGTTTAATGTTAGCTACCAAATACCCCATGGAGGGGGGATTTTCTCTATATTCATATATTATTATTATTATTATTATTATTATTATTATTAGGAATCCTTTCAGAGCAGAATTCCTGTAGAACAGAAACCTGCTGAATGCGATAAATAAAGCACTATTCAACTCCCCTTGCAGCCTTGCGGCCCTCCAGGATCGGTGGTGACGTTTAAAATAAAATCCTTGAACGCATTTATTTTTTTAAAAATTAAAAAAAGAAAACGCAACCTTTGATTTCCAAAACATTCCCAGAAAGTTTGGGTAAAAGTTCTGAATGTAATCTGAACATTTTGTCAGAGTGTGACTGACCAACGTTGTAATTTTCAGCTTTTTCTTCTTTTTCTTCATATTTGAATAGAAGGAAGAAGGCCCTGCTGTGTTCAGGTTCACCCACACTGGTGTATGTGCCTCTGAATGCCACGCCCCCTCTAGCCCCGCCCACTGTCACAGCAGCACCAGTCACACAAGCACATTGCTTTGTGGGAGGAGCCATTGGGCGGCGTGCGTGTGCGATCGTCCGCGATGGCTCTGGAGTTCCCGGAGTGAAGTCGCCACGGCGACACCGCGGGCTAGACGCCCTTGGCCAGCTCGTACACCCGACGCCCGTTTGACCTCTTCAGGTAGCGCATCAACACGGCAGCGGTGGTTACCATGGCTCCCGCGCCAATGGCAGGGACGATGAGCGTGGGCAGGATGGGCGTGTCCTCGGGGGCCCTGTACTGCTCTGGAAGGGACACAGACGGGGATGTGGCGATTAGTAACGTTTAAAAACAGCAGGAAAACACAATGGACACAAACATGACATGTATGTACACTTCATGGCCAAAGGTATCTGGGCCACCTGCTAATCCAACATCTCATTCAAAAATCATGGGTATTGATATGAAGTTGGTCCTCCTTTGCTGCTATAACAGCCTCCACTCTCCTGGGAAGGCTTTCCACTAGATGTTGGAACATTGCTGCATGGATTTGCTTCCATTCAGCCAGAAAAGCATTATTGAGGTGAGGCACGGATGTTGGGTGATTAGGCCTGGCTGGTGAGGCACTGATGTTGGGCGATTAGGCCTGGCTGGTGAGGCACTGATGTTGGGTGATTAGGCCTGGCTCGCAGTCGGCATTCCAAATGATCCCAAAGGGGTTGAGGTCAGGGCTGTGTGCAGGCCAGTAAAGTTCTTTCACACCAATCTTGACAAATCATTTCTGTATGGACCTCACTTTCTGCAAAGGGGCATTGTCATGCTGAAACAGGAAAGGGCTTTCTCCAAACTGTTCCCACAATGTTGGAAGCACAGAATCGTCCAGAATGGCATTGAATGCTGTAGCATTAAGATTTGCCTTCACTGGAACGAAGGGGTCAAGCCCAAACCATGAAAACCAGCCCAAAACCAAGGGGTGTCCAGATCATTTTGACCATGTAGTCTATGTGTGTATGTACAGTTGAAGTCAGAAGTTTACATACACTTAGGTTGAAGTCATTAAAACTCATGTTAGCAAACTATAGTGTTGGCAAGTCAGTTCGGACATCTACTTTGTGCATGACACGAGTAGTTTTTCCAACAATTGTTTACAGACAGATTATTTCACTTTTAATTCACTATATCACAATTCCAGTGGGTCAGAAGTTTACATATACTAAGTTGACTGTGCCTTTAAATTTTGAAATATTTGGTCCCATGCCTTTGCATGCCATGACTTCCTCATGTCTGTGACCCAACATCATCAAAAGACTCTTGATATCTTATTTTCTGGTACTTTTACAAGCGATACTATAATGTCTCTGCATTTGAATGGATATCTATGGGAATTGGGGGGTGGGACTAGATTTAGCTGTAAATTATGCTGGAACAGTATGGAATACATGGTTGGTAAAATGGCTCTAAGTCATCAAGAGTCTGAGGTATCAAACAAGCCTCAAACTCTGCTGCCAGATATGCAGTAGATATGGATGGATCACTTTAAGGGTTGTTTCTCCTGACAGATTTTCCTATTGAACTCTATGGAAAAATAAGTCAGGAGAAGAAACAATTGTTGGAAGACAATGTCTGTAAACAATTGTTGGAATAATTATTTGTGTCATGCACGAAGTAGATGTCCTAACTGACTTGCCAACACTATAGTTTGCTAACATGAAATCTGTGGAGTGGTTAAAAATTAGTTTTAATGACTTCAACCTAAGTGTATGTAAACATCCGACTTCAACTGTATGTATCTATACCGTGTGTCTGCCTGCCTTACCCATCACGCTGAGAGTTAGCAGCTCCGTGTGAGAGCCCAGCCGGTTGGAGATGTTAAGCTGGTAGAGCCCGGCGTCGTGCGGCGTGACCTGCGGTAGCTGGAATGTTCCGTCCTGGGAGACGAGCTCTTTATCGCTGCCGTCTTTCGTCAGGACGAAGTGAGCCGGCGGGAAGCTGACTGTTCGGCAGGAGATGGTGATGTTCTGACCCTCCTGCACTTGCCGGGATGGGAACACCGTTACCGTGGTGTTTCGGGGGGGCGCTGCGGGACGGGGCCAAGGAAACAGCACTGATCAGTGAGACAGACAGGACAACATTTAAAAAATATATACATACGTATATACAGATCCTTTCCAAAAAATTAGAATATCATGGAAAAGTTTTTTTTTTTTCATAATTCCATTCAAAAAGTGAAACTTTCATAGATTATAGATTCATTACACACAAAGTGAAATATTTCTAGCCTTTATTTGTTTAATTTTTCATAATTTTGGCTTACAGCTCCAGAAAACCCCCAAAACAGTATTTCAAGAAATTAGAATAGTGTGTCGAAAATCAGCATTTACTTCAGTTATTTCAGAGAATTAATGTTTTAGACTGAGTGTCACACTATCATCTAATTTACTCAAAACACCTGCAAAGTTTATCTCGGTTTGGTTCAGTATGGGGAAGACTGCAGACTTGACAATTGGCCAGAAGACCATCATTGACACCCTCCAGAAGATGGGTAAGCCACAAAAGGTCATCGCTAAGGAGGCTGGCTGTTCACAGAGTGCAGTGTCCAAGCATATCAATAGAAAGTTTAGTGGAAGGGAAAAATGTGGTAGGAGAAGGTGCACAAGCAAAAGAGATGACCGTAGGCTTCAGCGGATTGTCAAGCAAAGACGATTCCAAAATTTGGCGGAGATACAGAGGGAGTGGACTGAGGCTGGAGTCAGTGCTTCAAAAACCACCACGTACAGACGTATCCGGGACATGGGCTACAACTGTCGGATTCCTCGAGTCAAACCACTCCACTCATTCTCTGAAATAACTGAAGTAAATGCTGATTTTCGACACACTATTCTAATTTCTTGAAATACTGTTTTGGGGGTTTTCTGGAGCTGTAAGCCAAAATGATGAAAAATGAAACAAATAAAGGCTAGAAATATTTCACTTTGTGTGTAATGAATCTATAATCTATGAAAGTTTCACTTTTTGAATGGAATTATGGAGAAAAAAAAAACTTTTCCATGATATTCTAATTTTTTGGAAAGGATCTGTATATTGCTGCTCAACGTGGGGCTAAACATGTCCAATTCCCACCCTAATTGAGCATGTCTAATGAACTATTAGCTGTTTACAGCCGTGGTCATGTGCGATCCCCTCAGTTGATTCGGCAGAGAGTAGACTACGCAGTAGACTAGAGAGTAGACTAGACGCCACAGCTCATAGTGTTGAGTCAGAGGAAGACCTTTTTTGGCATGCAATCCCTGGGTGCCCAATTGACCAGCTGGGGTCGCTAGACAACGATGAAATGCGACCCCCAAACTCACTGAACCCTCTCATACCCTGGGTGACGCAATCGCCAGTTACTCTGTGCCGTATGGGGCTATTGTCCAGTCAGGACTGGCAAGGTCCAGATTCAATCCGAGACCATGAGGCTCACCCACGCACCATAGTGTGGTGCCTTAACCAAATAAGCCACCCTGGACAGCATTTTTAAAACAGAACCAAACGTGAAACGCAATGGACACAATCATGATTTATGTACATGTACAGTATGTATGTATACCGTGTGTCTGCCTGCCTTACCAGTCACGCTGAGAGTTAGCAGCTCCGTGTGAGAGCCCAGCCGGTTGGAGACGTTAAGCTGGTAGAGCCCGGCGTCGTGCGGCGTGACCTGCGGTAGCCGGAATGTTCCGTCCTGGGAGACGAGCTCTTTATCGCTGCCGTCTTTCGTCAGGACGAAGTGAGCCGGCGGGAAGCTGACTGTTCGGCAGGAGATGGTGACGTTCTGACCCTCCTGCACTTGACGGGATGGGGACACCGTTACCGTGGTGTTTCGGGGGGGCGCTGCGGGACGGGACCAAGGAAACGGTACTGATCAGTGAGAGAGGCGGGACAGCATTTTTAAAAAGGAACCAAACGGGGCTTCTGGGTGGCTCATTTGGTTAAGACACCACGCTGTGGTGCGTGGATGAGCCCCACGGTCTTGGATTGAATCTGGACCGTGCCAGTGCTGACTGGTCGTGAGCTCCATAGGGTGACAAGCAGGGCTCGAACTGTCATTGAACGCGGGGGAGCGACACTCCCTTCTTAACCAAAATTGGAAAAACAAACACCATCCTCCATTGTTAACATTTTACAATTCGACCACTGGCGACAAGTAATTAGCGATTGCGTCGCCCAGGGTACAGGAAGGTTCAGTCGGTTAGCCCAGGGTACAGGAGTGTTCAGTCGGTTAGCCCAGGGTACAGGAGGGTTCAGTCGGTTAGCCCAGGGTACAGGAGGGTTCAGTCGGTTAGCCCAGGGTACAGGAGGGTTCAGTCGGTTAGGGAATGTGCGTTTCATCACTCTCTAGTGACTCCCACTAGTTGGGCCAAAGCCGCATATGAAAGGTCTTCCTTGACTCAACACTATGTGAGCTTGACAGTGGGCTGTGGGGTGAAAAGAAGTAGGCTGGTGACACCACGTGTTTCGGTGGAGAACCACAAATGTCAACACTCTCCCGATTCGGCAGTGATAGTTTGTGCATGAATGCAACAAAATAGAGTTAATTGGACATTCCAAATCAGGGTGGGAATTGGACATGTTCTGCCCTATGTTGGTTGCCAAATTTTTATTTTACAACAGGAAATGCACTGGAAACAAACATGATGTATGTATGTATGTATGTATGTATGTATGTATGTATGTATGTATGTATGTATGTATGTATGTATGTATGTATGTATGTATGTATGTATGTATGTATGTATGTATGTATGTATGTATGTATGTATGTATGTATGTATGTATGTACATGTACAGTATGTATGTATACCGTGTGTCTGCCTGCCTTACCCATCACGCTGAGAGTTAGCAGCTCCGTGTGAGAGCCCAGCCAGTTGGAGATGTTAAGCTGGTAGAGCCCGGCGTCGTGCGGCGTGACCTGCGGTAGCCGGAATGTTCCATCCTGGGAGACGAGCTCTTTATCGCTGCCGTCTTTCGTCAGGACGAAGTGAGCCGGCGGGAAGCTGACTGTTCGGCAGGAGATGGTGACGTTCTGACCCTCCTGCACTTGCCGGGATGGGGACACCGTTACCGTGGTGTTTTGGGGGGGCACTGCGGGACGGGACCAAGGAAACAGCACTGATCAGTGAGACAGACAGGACAACATTTAAAAAATATATACATACGTATATACAGTGCTGCTTGAAAGTTTGTGAATTTTCTGTATATCTGCATAAATTAGATCTAAAATGTGATCACATCTTCATCTATGTCCTAAAACTTGATAAAGTGAACCCAGCTCAACAAAGAACACAAAAAACATTATTCTTTTATAATTTATTTATTTATTGAGCAAAATTATCCAACATGCTTTGTTGGAAAAAGTATGTGAACCCTTGGATCATACGTATTCGTAAAGTATCATATTTAATATTTGGTCGCATATCCTTTGCATGCTGTTACTTCCTGAAGTCTGTGACCCATCAATATCAAAAGACTCTCAATATCTTATTTTCAGGTACTGTTACAAGCAATACTATAACCTCTCTGCATTTGAATGGATCTCTATGGGAATTGGGGCGTGAGACTAGATTCAGCTGTAGATTACACTGGTACAGTATGGAACACATGACACTCCTGTTATCCAGGGTCTAAGGTATCAAACGAGCCCCAAACCATCACTCTGCGGCCAGATATGGAGTAGATGTGGATGGATCACTTTAAGGGTTTCTTCTCCTGACTTTTTTCCCCATAGAGTTCTATAGGAAAATGAGTCAGGATAAATAACCCTTGTAGTGATCCATCCACATCTTCTCCATATTTGGCAACAGAGTGATGGTTTGGGGCTCGTTCGATAGCTCAGACCCTTGATAACTTACAACCATTTCGCCAGTCATGTGTTTCATACTGTACCAGTGTAATTTACAGCTGAATCTAGTCTCACCCCCCAATTCCCATAGAGATCCAAGGAAACGGCACCGATCAGTGAGAGGCTAGGCCACACTGTACTACTCTGCGTGTGCATTACTCAAACTTAAGCCATTATTACATCACTTAAACATAAGCTATTATTACATCACTCAAACTTAAGCCATTATTACATCACTCAAACGTAAGCCATTATTACATCACTCAAACGTAAGCCGTTATTAAATCACTCAAACTTAACCCATTAAGTGAGTGAGTAAAAAGGCAAGTGTGCGTCAGTGACTATGTGTATATGAATGTTAAGGAATAAATGGGTGTTTTGGGGTGTGTGTGTGTGTGTGTGTGTTAATGAATGAAAACTGGTGTTTGATTGAATGTCCTGAAGGAGGAAGTTTGCAGGTATATAATTGCCCAAGGTGTATTGTTGAGCAGATATACAGGGCCCTCCACTATTATTGGCACCCCTGGTAAAGATGAGTAAAAAGGGTTATAAAAAATTCACCATTTGTTGAATTAGCTTAATGTCACACTGAAAAAAATCCAACCTTTAATTGAAGTAAATCTATTATGAGAAAAAAAAAATTCTTTATTCTATATATAAATGCCAAGGGTGCCAATAATTGTGGCACACATGGTTTTGTTAAAAATAATTATTTCTTGATGAGGGATTTTTTTTTCTCATAATAAATTTACTTCAATTAAAGGTAGGATTTTTCATATTTTGTTAGTGTGAGATTAAGCTAATTCACCAAACGGTGAATTTTTTATAACCCTTTTTACTCATCTTTACCAGGGGTGCCTATAATAGTGGAGGGCACTGTATAATTGTCTATGCATTGGCAAGGGTGTAAGGGAAAGGTGCTTCCACTGCTGAGCGAGTCGAAGAACCCTTATATTTATGTTATAACTGCAATATTATATTTTTAGATTTCTCAAGAATACCATAATATCCACACGTTCTGTGGTTTTTCTATATATAGATATTTTATTTCCTATATACTTCTATATGTACTTTTATCATTACTTTGCCATATACATTTAGTTCCAAATATTGTCAGCAGTGTCAATACACATAAGCTATCATGATATTGATTGCTGTGTTTGTGAAGTCATTCTGCAACAAAGGTTGAATGTTACTGGTCACTGTGCATAGATCCCTCCCTGCTATATCATTATATATTTTTAAAAAATTAACATTCAAAAGTAAGCACTCACATTGAACGGTCAGATTGACTGTGGTTTGCCTGGTTTTCTGATTGTTAGGGATGCCTGGTAAATCAAGCGTCGCTCTGCAAGTCACGCTCTTCTCCCCGTCTCCGAAATGCGGGATGTAGGAGTAGACGAAGGACTGCGTCTCGATTTCATCTTTCACAGACAATTGGTCCCCAGAAGTCTCGCTGAGAACCGTCTCGCCCTGAACCCACTCGATCTTCAGCCGCTCCACGGGGTAGACGTCACGCACCACGCACGTGATGTCGCTTTTCTCACCGTGTCGCAGGCGGTCGTTCCCTGACAACACGGGGTCTGCGGGGAAAGCTGAAATCACCGGAACAATTTCATGATCTGCGAGATTTAAATGTATTCATGATCTGCGACATTTAAATGTAATCTCTAGTCTATAGTAAAAAAAGATTACACTAAATTTGTAATAGGCTGATACAACTGTTGATACAACTGGCCTACTAGTCTTGTAATCTTCAGTATAGGCAGCTACTACTAGGCTGGACAAGGCTGGACAAGAGCACCTGCTAAATGCCTGTAATGTACAAACCCCAATTCCAAAAAAGTTGGGACAATATGTAAAATGCACATAAAAGCAGAAAGCAGTGATTTGTAAATTCTCTTTTACATATATTTAATTGAAAACAATACAAAGAAAAGATATTTAATGTTTTTTCTTATCAACTTCATGGAATTTTGTAAATATATGCTAATTCCGAATTTGATGACTACAACACAAAAAAGTTGGGACGGGCAAAAAAAAAAAAAAAAGACGTAAAAAAACACCTGTTTGGAACATTCCACATCAGGTAAACAGGTGATGCTCTCATGACTGGGTATAAAAGGATATCAAAAGACTCTTGATACCAAACAGGTGTTTTTTCCAGTCTTTTTTTTTTTTTTGCCCGTCCCAACTTTTTTTGGAACGTCTTGCAGGCATCAAATTCGTAATTAGCGTATATTTACAAAAATCAATAAAGTTGATAAGGTAAAATAGGCTACCTTTTCTTTGTACTGTTTTCAATCGATGTAAAATAGAATTTACAAATCACTGCTTTCTGCTTTTATGTGCATTTTACATACTGTCCCAATTTTTTTGGAATTAATGTTTGTAATAATAATAATAATAATAATAATAATAACAACTCACAATACACATTTATGACTGTTGTCTTCTGAACCTTTCGATCACCACAAACTGCAATGCATAGAATATTTGGTTTGTGCTCGACGGTCACACCGTCAATGACAAGTTGCGATTCAGTTGGTGACGGTTTGGTCTCGGATGTGTGCATGAGCGGCTGGTCCCCCAGCCGCCTCCACGTGAATTCGGCTTTCTGACAGTTCCTTGCGCCGCACTTCAGGACGAGTCTGTCGCCGACTTGAGACGTCGACTTTCTCGGCTCCAGATAGAAATCCGATGAAAACGCTAAATGAAATGAAAGCAGTGAACAATAAACACGTCTGTAAATGTATCACATATATTTTATATTTATGTGTATATGTTGATACCGTAGCCTAATGCATGAGGTTAAGCATTTAATAGAAAACATGTTGATATTACCTGCTGGAAAGACAAAAATCCAAAGCATTCTCAAAGCCATTTTTTGTGAGGTTGGCTAACTAGCTCAATAACTAACTGTAATAAGCCTCAGCTGACGTTTCTTCGCTCTTGTTAAGCCTATTTATATGTTAGATCCTGGCTCGGTGTGGATTCTGCAGGGGAATCCCCAGGCAAAAAAAAGCTAGGTTTCTGCCCCCGCCAGCTTTGGCACGTTGCCATTTGCATTATCATGAACTCGCGCGGTTCCTGCGTTCAGGACCCCAGCCAATTCCACTCCCAGTCCATAATTATCAGTCCAAAATGTAACCCTTTTTAAATAAGTATGTTAAATAATGTCCTCTTACTGGTTTTGCACATGCTAAAGGTCTTAGTAAATCAGGCCCCTAGTGTAGGCTACCTACTTAAGGGTGTATTTTTCTGTGACAGTGATTCTTCAATATTTCCTCAAACACTGAAAAGACTTGCTCTCATAATTATATAAACAATAATAGGCTACACCGTGTATTGGCCTATAATTATTCATCACAAAGAGATAGTGTTTCTTCCCTCTACAATTTAAAATAAAATGTATTGTTTTTTGTTCGTTTTTAAATATCTGAAAATATTGAAGCACTGGGAGAATAAAAAACTTAAGAATTTTCCCCAGCTATATTTGCCAATGAAAGCTTATATTTATTATAAGGCAGGCAATGGTGTTAACGTATTTTCATATACGTACACCCCCTTTGAATATCCTGTATTTATTCTCTCTTCCCCTGGATTTCCTTTTGGGTAGTGCTACATGTATAGCTGTATAAAGATAGTTTATCTGTATAGTCGTACCTTCTTATGTTGTTCATTAGTTTAATATTACACTTAGTGATTATAAATGCGCCTCTGTGCCTCATTGGTGATAGTAACTCTCTGATGTTCTCCACGTCACTCTGGATAAGAGCGTCGGCCAAGTGGCTGTAATTTTTATTTCTTTTTTTTAATCGTTTCATTTAAGTAGTTTTTTTTTTCAAAATAAGCATTTTACCACTCGGTCACAATAACTTGTCTGGGTGAAGTAATCATAGCAAGTCTTACTGTACATCTATCTGTTATTTCTATCTGGACTATGAGACCTTTGATAAATTATTTAACATACAATATATAACTATAATTAATGTACAAAAAAAGCTGAAAACTGTAAAACTGGTTCTTTTTTTCCATCCTAGCTTCTATAGGCTGTAGATGTTTCATAGCACAGTGGCAGTGTTGTCTCTCTCTCTATCTCTCTCAAATTCAAATTCAAAATGCTTTATTGGCATGAAATACACCTGTAAATATTGCCAAAGCGTACATACAGAAATGAAGAAATACACTAAACATGCATGTAAATAAATCAGAATAATTGCTATATCTAACTGTAACAACAACCGCTATATCAGAGTAATAATATCATTACATAATTATTAATAACAAGAAAAAGAACAATAATAGTAATGCCGACAAAAAGTAATTTATTAAAAAAATAAAATATATATATATTAATTAATAAAATGAATATGTTTTTGGTTGTCAGCCAGTGTCCCTCAGTTCATGGCAGGCAAAGATGTATTTTGCAACTATTGGAGCCGTTGGTCCTTCTCCTAGTAGGATTTGCAGTTTATTTTCTTTTGTTAGGGAATCAAAGTCTTTTATAGGTAGAGATAATTTGTTGAAGTAATGTTTTCTAATTTCTGTATATTTTTCACAATGTAGGAGAAAGTGCATCTCTGTTTCCACCTCTCCTGTCTTACAGTGACCACATATACGTTCTTCTTTTGGTAACCATGTATTCCGGTGTCTGCCTTTCTCAATTGCTAAAGTGTGGTCACTGAGCCTGTACTTGGTCAGGATCCGTCTCTGCTTTGTATCTCTGACAGAGAAGAGATACTCAGCTAATGTGTAGTCTCTTTTTAGGGTCCGATAGCAATCAAGTTTGTTTTGTGTTTTGGTTACACCATCCCAATATTCCAGATAAGAGATTTTGGTTTGTTTCATAATTTGGTTTACTCTGATTTGCTGGTAAGCAGTGCTAGTATGAAGCTGGTCTGTGCTTCGTGTTAGTTGAGTTAATGGGTTAGTCTCTCTCTCTCCCTCTTCCTCTTCCTCTTCCTCAGTTCCAGCTGACCGTGCAGGTTCCACACAATGCTGAAAGATGTGCCATTTTCTGTGTCAATGTGCATAGAAAGCACTCAGTATTGCGGCGGCTGGTGTTCTGCCTAAATCTGTGATAAATGTGAGCTCTTTAGCTTGTTCTCTTCATGCTATTTCCTACAAGACACTCCTGAGCAAGACGTCTTGGCAGTTGTTTGGTTGCATTCTCACAGATGTTACTGTCCTATTTTATTTTTTTGCTTGGGATTGTTTTAAAATGTTTCTACATTGTTCATTTCCTTTCAGTAACAATGGCCACTTGTGATACTTCAGTCTGGCCTCCATTACATACAGAAGGCTTATCCACACTCCTTTCAGTTTACTGATTTTTGTTTGGCATGAATATTCGGATTCTTGCCAATCACGTGTGTATTTATAAGGTGAAACTAACTTTCATAATAGAATTTCAGTCAACCAGTGTCAGTTATGCCTGTTCTCATCATTTCCATTCAGAGTTTTGAAAATTTTAAGGTTAAAAGCCTTGTTTAGTTCAGAAGAAGTACTACAGTGGGAGATGTATACTGCCAAAAGGCTTTTATTAATTCCCTCCTCTATGACCAATGGTCACGTTTCCTATGCTCTTCACGCTTTAGGCTTTGACACTGGATAACACTTTCAGGGCTGCTGGAGATGAGTCATCAGGTCATAATAACATGCTTGTGTTTCCTTAGCCCTCTATGTCTTCCTGACATAACTGAACCCACATAAACACTTCATTAGATACTGTATATAATATGCGTTGTTCTGCTTTTAATATTTAAAAAAAAAAAACACTAGACTTCTACTTAGGGCTGCACAATTAATCCAATTTTAATCGTGATATCATTATTGGCTTTCCACAATTACTAAACAAGAATAATAGAGAATGACGAATGAGAAAGATTTTGAAGGCACAGTCCGTTTACAAATGAAAACTCTCACTTTACTGGACTTTCTCTGGTGTTCTATATCAAATAATAATATACCTCCCTCACAGTAGAGGGTTAGGGTTAGAAAATGTGAAAATATAAGCATTATTCTGTTCATTCAAAAGTGCAATAAAAGTATTAGAATTATCGTGTTAAATAATCGTGATCTCCATATTGACTAAAATAATCGTGATTATTATTTTTGCCATAATTGTGCAGCCCTACTTCTACTACAGTCATCGTATCTGGACTGTTAGATTTGAAAATAACCTGCTCATGAGCATAAGAACACCAGAACACAAAATGACCGAGATCAGGCCATTCAGCCCACCTTTCTTAGCCATTTACCTGCAGAATAGAGCGTGTACACCACTGTGTCAAACCTGGGCTTGAAATACCTCATGCCTCTACTACATGACCTGGCCAGCTGTTCCACACACTGACAGCTCTCTGTGAGTGACATATTTACTGTGATGTCATTGTGGATTTATCTGAATGTGATATCATTGTGGAGTTGTCTGACTGTGATGTCATTGTGGAGTTATGGAGTTGTCTGACTGTGATGTCATTGTGGAGTTGTCTGACTGTGATGTCACTGTGGAGTTGTCTGACTGTGATGTCAGTGTGGAATTGCGCTTTTTCCTCATTGCCACCTGTGCAGCCTTGTTGTACTTGTAGATTTTTGGACTTTTGATAATGCGGATCATGGCATCTAATCATAAAGCTGATGATAATCTATCTTAATGAAAGGGTATTGTGGTTGGCTCAGTTCTGTTCTACATGAATGTCTCACTGATATTAAACATTAGAGAATGCAGGAATTTTCCTGAAAGATATTAAAACATAATTTTTTGTACCCACACACGTCTTATGCCTTGTTCAGCCAATATTGTGATTTTCTATAATTTAACATTGGTCTCGATGAGCAGCTATTGGTGATAGTTACTAACTGGATGACTGTATTGTACCCAACTGCAGTTGATTGAGACTGATTGAGTGCTTTTGCTTTTTCTAAAATGCACACTGATAAAAGCTGAATGGCAAAACACATATATGGATATTAAAGATTTATTCCTATTGAGAGTGCTGTCCTTTATCAATTATTGACCCTCAATAGGATGCACCACCTGGAGCTGTGATAGGCATCTCCTCTGAAAGCTGTGCTGCTTTGTACTGTAAATCCTTCATATGTGTTGTTTCATTCTAATATGTTGAATGGTGTGTAAGTATTAATGATTACTACTGATTTTTAAAGGAACTTAACTTTAATTTCAAGATTGACTTTTTAAGCGCATGATGATAAGGTCTTACAGAAACAGGACCCTTAGAATGTGGCCAGACAGTGTAGCCATGGGCGGGGGGGCCCAAACCGTCCAAAACGATAATGGATTTACTTTTGTTCGTGCAAAAAAGTGGGAATTTTTGTTTTCAGAGCGGCAGGGCCCAGATCTGTGTGAAGATATTTGGGAAAGTCCCGTGAATGAAAAATTCAAAAGAGAGAGAATTCCTAAAAACCCCATTTCCCCCGCCCCTCTTCCCCCTGCCGTACATCCTGCTGTTTATCCAATCATTACAAAAACATGAAGAATGACCCCCCCTTTCATCCTGCCATTTAGTCCTGAAAGCCGTTTCCCATAATTCAGCGCTGTTAGGATCAGAAAGTTCTCCTGCAGCTCACTGAGCTCAGGACACGCCCTCACACCAACCAACACAATGAGGGTGCTGCTCGCATGCTATCGATTTTTAAAGGAACTTAAAAAAACTTCTTTTACTTTTAATTGTTAATTTTGGCCTGCACCTGAGCCCAAATGGGGTCGAATGTGCACACTAGCCTACTGCCTTTGCACAAATATTTCCATTTGACCATATTTTCATAAATAAAATGGCGTAAATACCGATAGCACGGCAGGGTGCTGTGTTGCACATAGACGTAAACACTGTCCAAGTTCGAGATGTATGTGGATAAACACAATGCATTCCAATAAAAACTTGGCCTGGCCCATTAGACATGGAGTTTGGGAGGAAGCACAAAGACCATTAGATCAGACATACAGGAAGTGCTTCACTGATGCACTGAAATGAACTGTTCCTCACCATTAAAACACCACCTCCTCTTCAGTGCATTAACTGGTCCGGGCGTACAGTCATGATGTACAAGAATCTTTCACACGTGGCTTAAACCCTGGCCGCGTAGGAAAAAAGTCACATTTACTTATTTCTTTGTTTCAATCTACATATTTAAAGATACCTGGCGAAGACGCAAAACGTTGTGTCTCCGTTAAACACTGCTTGGGGGCATTCTTCAATGTGCGAGGTAATCTATCTATTTTTATTATGTTTCTACTCATTTATTTACCCTGAAAAGGTAACATGAAAACACTCTTGATATCTTATTTTCTGGTACTCTTACAAGCGTTACTATAACGTCTCTGCATTTGAATGAATCTCTATGGGATTTGGGGGGTGGGACTAGATTTAGCTGTAAATTATGCTGGAACCGTATGGAATACATGATTGGTTAAATGGCTGTAAGTCATCAAGGGTCTGAGGTATCAAACGAGCCTCAAAACATCACTCTGCTGCCAGATATGCAGTAGATATGGATGGATCACTTTAAGGGTTGTTTCTCCTGACAAAGTTTCCACTCATTTATTTACCCTGCATCTGTCTACAAGTTTTAGATGTGCGCACATTCTGTCCTCTTTTAAGTCCACATACTTACAATGAATTCCAGCATTTGTGTTTCTGGTGGACTTGACGGAAGCTGAATAATGAGATCTCAGAGTACATGAAAATAGATTTTATTTCCAGAAAATAAATAATTTGGAATGGTTTGTTTAATTAAATGGAGAACCCCAGTGAAAACATCCTCCCTCATTCTTAGTTGCTTTGTTGCCTTTGCATGTGAGCGCACGTGACGCATTAAAGCTCCGATCGGCTTGGAAACCCCCACTAATCGACATAACCTCCAGTCGCCATGGAAACCATTGATCGCCAACTCAAGGTTTCAGTTAATCAAGGGCTGCATTGAAAACCAAACCCTCTCGATCTTAATTGATGTGAATTCAACATAAAAAATACTTCACATTAATCCTGCCCATGAACTAGAAAGTATGTCATTGTTGCCACAGCAACACACATAAAAACATACATGTTGGGGAAGAAATTGCAAATAATATGCAAGTTATATTTATGCTGCAGTGATTCAAATAAGGACAATAGTGGGGATAAATCTTTTTCATAATTGTAGAGAAAACACAAACACACAAAAAAAGAAAGTAAAAATTCCTCAACTAAATTCATAATCTCCAGAGTATGTATATTTCCTTATAATACATGGACAAGAAATGTAACCAATATATAATTTTAATAAGCGTATGTTAGCGTACGCACTCATCTGTTAGCATATACAGGTTAGCGCACATTCTCCTCTGTTAGCATACGCAAGCTAGTGCACACTCTCCCTGTTAGCATACGCAGGCTAGCGCACACTCTCCCTGTTAGCATACGCAGGTTAGCGCACACTCTCCCTGTTAGCATACGCAGGCTAGTGCACACTCTCCCTGTTAGCATACGCAGGCTAGTGCACACTCTCCCTGTTAGCATACGCAGGCTAGCGCACACTCTCTCTGTTAGCATACGCAGGCTAGTGCACACTCTCCCTGTTAGCATACGCAGGCTAGCGCACACTCTCCTCTGTTACCATACGCAGGCTAGCGCACACTCTCCTCTGTTAGCATACGCAGGCTAGTGCACACTCTCCCTGTTAGCATACGCAGGCTAGCGCACGCTTTCCAGCTGTGGTGAAGGAGGCTTGCAGCTGCCCCAGTTGACCATAGAGGGCGCTATTGCCTACTCCTGTCCAATCACGTACCCTCCCACAGCACTCCCAGCCAAAAACGACACTGGGACACGGTGAGAAAAAAGTAAACAATAAAACTGCAAATTTAACAGTTTTTTGTTGATTAAGAAGCATCAAGCCGTCTCATCCTGAATGTACACAGTACACAAGTGTACAGGCACACACCCCGTAGTGCTCAACTGTAGTCTTGAGTGCTGAGGCCCTGGTGGTGGGCATGGTCAGCCCTCTGAGGTCACTCTCTGGGGGGAGGGGTCAGAGGTGATGGGCCCTGGTCCTGAGTTGTAGGAGACGGAGAGGGGGCGGGGCTTCTTACTCAGGGTGAGCCCTGTAAGACTGACTCAGCACTGCCTCCTGCTGGTTGTGTCAATGCAGAACAGTTGGCCTGTTACTGATGGTACTGAGAGAGAGAGAGAGAAATTGACAATGTAATTATAGGCACTGACACACTTTTGAAAAATAAATTAGTTGTGGGTTATTATAATGGGCGGCAGTGTAGTATAATGGTTAAGGAACTGGACTTGTAACCCAAAGGTTGCAGGTTTGATTCCCAGGTAGTACACTGCTGTTTTACCCTTGAGCAAGGTACTTAACCTGACTTGTTTCAGTATAGATTCAGCTGTATAAATGTAATAAGAAGTTGTGTAAGTCGCTCTGGATAAGAGCGTCTGATAATGCCTGTAATGTAATGCAATGAGACACAGCTTGAACTCGCAAACCCCACACGCCTCTGTGAGCCACACCCTACGGCCAGAACTGCCACGCCCATGGGTCATTACACCCAGGGGTCATTACACGCAGGGGTCATTACACCCCCATCCCACCCAAGCAGCAGACTAAAACTCCTGTAAAAACTCCTGTAAAAACCCCGCCAAATTTCCATGTGTACCTCAGTCCTGAGGAAGTCTGGACAGCTGGCCTACATCCAACACTAAAACACACACTCACTTTCTCTTTCTCTTTCTCTCTCACGCACATACAGTTGAAGTCGGATGTTTACAAACACTTAGGTTGAAGTCATTAAAACTAATTTTTAACCACTCCACAGATTTCATGTTAGCAAACTATAGTGTTGGCAAGTCAGTTAGGACATCTACTTTGTGCATGACACAAGTAATTGTTCCAACAATTGTTTACAGATAGATTATTTCACTTTTAATTCACTATATCACAATTACAGTGGGTCAGAAGTTTCCATACACTAAGTTGACTGTGCCTTTCATTTTTTTATATTTGGTCGCATATCCTTTGGCTTTGTATACCATGACTTCCTGATGTCTGTGACCCAACAACATGAAAAGACTTGATATCTTATTTTCTGGTACTCTTACAAGCGATACTATAACGTCTCTGCATTTTAATGGATCTCTATGGGATTTGGGGGGTGGGACTAGATTTAGCTGTAAATTATGCTGGAACCGTATGGAATACATGATTGGTTAAATGGCTGTAAGTCATCAAGGGTCTGAGGTATCAAACAAGCCTCAAACCATCACTCTGCTGCCAGATATGCAGTAGATATGGATGGATCACTTTAAGGGTTGTTTCTCCTGACAAATTTTCCTATTGAACTCTATGGAAAAATAAGTCAGGAGAAGAAACCCTTCAAGTTATCCATCCATATCTACTGTATTTCTGGCAGCAGAGTGATGATTTAAGGCTTGTTTGATACCTCAGACCCTTGATGACTTACAGCCATTTAGCCAACCATGTGTTCCATACTGTTCCAGTGTAATTTACAGCTAAATCTTGTCCCACCCCCCAATTCCCATAGAGATACATTCAAATGCAGAGACGTTATAGTATCGCTTGTAAGAGTTCCAGAAAATAAGATATCAAGTCTTTTGATGTTGTTGGGTCACAGGCATCAGGAAGTCAAGGCATACAAAGCCAAAGGATATGAGACCAAATATTAAATATTTAACGCCATTAAATATAAAATATAAACTTAGTGTATGTAAACTTCTGGCCCACTGGAATTGTGATACAGTGAATTAAAAGTGAAATAATCTGTCTTTTTAGGGGTGTAGAGTGGGGCTTACCTGTGGAGCGTAGAGTGGGGCTTACCTGTGGAGTGTAGAGAGTGGGGCTTACCTGTGGGGTGTAGGGTGGGGCTTACCTGTGGAGTGTAGAGTGGGGCTTACCTGTGGGGTGTAGAGTGGGGCTTACCTGTGGAGTGTAGAGTGGGGCTTACCTGTGGAGTGTAGAGTGGGGCTTACCTGTGGAGCGTAGAGTGGGGCTTACCTGTGGAGTGTAGAGTGGGGCTTACCTGTGGAGTGTAGAGAGTGGGGCTTACCTGTGGGGTGTAGGGTGGGGCTTACCTGTGGAGTGTAGAGTGGGGCTTACCTGTGGAGTGTAGAGTGGGGCTTACCTGTGGGGTGTAGAGTGGGGCTTACCTGTGGAGTGTAGAGTGGGGCTTACCTGTGGGGTGTAGAGTGGGGCTTACCTGTGGAGTGTAGAGTGGGACTTACCTGTGGAGCGTAGAGTGGGGCTTACCTGTGGAGTGTAGAGTGGGGCTTACCTGTGGGGTGTAGAGTGGGGCTTACCTGTGGGGTGTAGGGTGGGGCTTACCTGTGGAGTGTAGAGTGGGGCTTACCTGTGGAGTGTAGAGTGGGGTTTACCTGTGGGGTGTAGAGTGGGGCTTACCTGTGGAGTGTAGAGTGGGGCTTACCTGTGGGGTGTAGAGTGGGGCTTACCTGTGGAGTGTAGAGTGGGGCTTACCTGTGGGGTGTAGGGTGGGGCTTACCTGTGGAGTGTAGAGTGGGGCTTACCTGTGGAGTGTAGAGTGGGGCTTACCTGTGGAGTGTAGAGTTGGGCTTACCTGTGGGGTGTAGAGTGGGGCTTACCTGTGGAGCGTAGAGTGGGGCTTACCTGCGGGGTGTAGAGTGGGGCTTACCTGCGGGGTGTAGAGTGGGGCTTACCTGTGGGGTGTAGAGTGGGGCTTACCTGTGGAGCGTAGAGTGGGGCTTACCTGTGGAGTGTAGAGAGTGGGGCTTACCTGTGGGGTGTAGGGTGGGGCTTACCTGTGGAGTGTAGAGTGGGGCTTACCTGTGGGGTGTAGAGTGGGGCTTACCTGTGGAGTGTAGAGTGGGGCTTACCTGTGGGGTGTAGAGTGGGGCTTACCTGTGGGGTGTAGGGTGGGGCTTACCTGTGGAGTGTAGAGTGGGGCTTACCTGTGGAGTGTAGAGTGGGGTTTACCTGTGGGGTGTAGAGTGGGGCTTACCTGTGGAGTGTAGAGTGGGGCTTACCTGTGGAGTGTAGGGTGGGGCTTACCTGTGGAGTGTAGAGTGGGGCTTACCTGTGGGGTGTAGAGTGGGGCTTACCTGTGGAGTGTAGAGTGGGGCTTACCTGTGGAGTGTAGAGTGGGGCTTACCTGTGGAGCGTAGAGTGGGGCTTACCTGTGGAGTGTAGAGTGGGGCTTACCTGTGGAGTGTAGAGAGTGGGGCTTACCTGTGGGGTGTAGGGTGGGGCTTACCTGTGGAGTGTAGAGTGGGGCTTACCTGTGGAGTGTAGAGTGGGGCTTACCTGTGGAGTGTAGAGTGGGGCTTACCTGTGGAGCGTAGAGTGGGGCTTACCTGTGGAGTGTAGAGTGGGGCTTACCTGTGGAGTGTAGAGAGTGGGGCTTACCTGTGGGGTGTAGGGTGGGGCTTACCTGTGGAGTGTAGAGTGGGGCTTACCTGTGGAGTGTAGAGTGGGGCTTACCTGTGGGGTGTAGAGTGGGGCTTACCTGTGGAGTGTAGAGTGGGGCTTACCTGTGGGGTGTAGAGTGGGGCTTACCTGTGGAGTGTAGAGTGGGACTTACCTGTGGAGCGTAGAGTGGGGCTTACCTGTGGAGTGTAGAGTGGGGCTTACCTGTGGGGTGTAGAGTGGGGCTTACCTGTGGGGTGTAGGGTGGGGCTTACCTGTGGAGTGTAGAGTGGGGCTTACCTGTGGAGTGTAGAGTGGGGTTTACCTGTGGGGTGTAGAGTGGGGCTTACCTGTGGAGTGTAGAGTGGGGCTTACCTGTGGGGTGTAGAGTGGGGCTTACCTGTGGAGTGTAGAGTGGGGCTTACCTGTGGGGTGTAGGGTGGGGCTTACCTGTGGAGTGTAGAGTGGGGCTTACCTGTGGAGTGTAGAGTGGGGCTTACCTGTGGAGTGTAGAGTTGGGCTTACCTGTGGGGTGTAGAGTGGGGCTTACCTGTGGAGCGTAGAGTGGGGCTTACCTGCGGGGTGTAGAGTGGGGCTTACCTGTGGGGTGTAGAGTGGGGCTTACCTGTGGAGCGTAGAGTGGGGCTTACCTGTGGAGTGTAGAGAGTGGGGCTTACCTGTGGGGTGTAGGGTGGGGCTTACCTGTGGAGTGTAGAGTGGGGCTTACCTGTGGAGTGTAGAGTGGGGCTTACCTGTGGGGTGTAGAGTGGGGCTTACCTGTGGAGCGTAGAGTGGGGCTTACCTGTGGAGTGTAGAGTGGGGTTTACCTGTGGGGTGTAGAGTGGGGCTTACCTGTGGGGTGTAGAGTGGGGCTTACCTGCGCAGGGCGGATGTTGAGGCAGAGGAGGTGATTCTCTGACAGGTGGAGGCAGGGACGACCCTAGACCCCCTGGGTGGAGGGGTGGAGCTCCCCATTCGCCCCTTCTGACTGGAGAAGAGGCACAAAAACACCCCCAAACTGTGTTCAGAACCCACCGCAGGGAATGGCAAACGTGCTTAGAGACCACAGGGCACGGCAACCAGGCTTAGAGACCGTAACTCTTAGCAACCATACTTAGAGACCACAAAGAGATACATACACATGCATGCACACACACACACACACACACACACATATAGAAGGTTAGATAAATACCTGTTGAAACTCTGGGACCTGGCTCGCGTTTTCACATCGTCCAGCCTGACAGAGAAAGACCAACAGACTTTTTCAACAACATTACAGCAACATTACTAAAAGACTACAAACACATACAACTTTGTCTCATAACACACCTGTACTGTAGTGTAAATGCAGGTGATATCTGCACACCTGTACTATAGTGTAAATGCAGGTGATATCTGCACACCTGTACTGTAGTGTTAATGCAGATATAATCTGCACACCTGTACTGTAGTGTAAATGCAGGTATAATCTGCACACCTGTACTGTAGTGTAAATGCAGGTATAACCTGCACACCTGTACTGTAGTGTAAATGCAGATATAATCTGCACACCTGTACTGTAGTGTAAATGCAGATATAATCTGCACACCTGTACTGTAGTGTAAATGCAGATATAATCTGCACACCTGTACTGTAGTGTAAATGCAGATATAATCTGCACACCTGTACTGTAGTGTAAATGCAGATATAACCTGCACACCTGTACTGTAGTGTAAATGCAGGTATAACCTGCACACCTGTACTGTAGTGTAAATGCAGATATAACCTGCACACCTGTACTGTAGTGTAAATGCAGGTATAACCTGCACACCTGTACTGTAGTGTAAATGCAGGTATAATCTGCACACCTGTACTGTAGTGTAAATGGGAGCAGTACCTGAAGGCTGCAGCGGGGGATGACCTGGTCTGTCTCCTGCCCTTACGGGACCATAACTTGTCTCCCTGAGTGCGAAACGCGCTGCCATAACCGCATCTGTCCTGCAGGAGGCGAGAAAGAGCGTACAGAGCTCAAAATCACACCCACTGCAGTCACAAAGACCCACTCAGGTGAGCACTGTAACAGGCAGGCTCCTCCTCTGACAGGTCAGAAACAGCCCCTCCAGTTGCTCCCTCATTGGCTCTCAGACGGACTGTATTAATAGGTGCCTCTTGATTGGCTCTAATGCTGACTACATTAAAAGGTGCTTCCTGATTGGTTCTGATGCTGACTGAACCTAGTGGGGCTTCCTGATTGGTTCTGATGCTGACTGAATTAAGTGGTGCTTCCTGATTGGCCCTGAGGCTGATGTCTCACCTCTTGGGCGTGGTCTAAGCTTCGGGACTGGTGCAGGGAGGGGCTGAGTGACAGCTCACCCACCCCAGATATGAGGTGGGACAAGCCCCTGTCCGCTAGCTGCTTCAGTCTGGAGCGACGGACATCCCCCT